>PVHY01017131.1:0-32157 GCA_004024945.1 Uropsilus gracilis
ACTTGCTGGCTGTTCAGTCATACTATTTTTGGAGGGTAACAGAGGTAAGTGGTACCCACAAAGTAGCACCGATTATCATCTGAACATCTCAAAGAGACTGACATTCAACTTCCTCTAGTAAAGTCTCACTTACCTTCCATGAACAGATTAAAAACCCAAAGTCAGAATGTTTACAGTCAAGTTCAGTGTTCCTTGTGGCTTGCAACCAAGGGCTTGCTCAGGCAATGTTGGCTGCTGGCCCCAACCTTTAGAAGCCTGCTGAAAGGTGATCAGCAGTTCGGGCCAAAGCTATTTATCCTAGTTCCACTTCTGTTGTAGTGATGTTTGCCCTTTGTTTTAGGCCACAAATCATGAATCAAACCCTATGCCTGATAAAGGCATAGGGTTTCAGCATCACTGCTGGGAAAGAGATGAAAGCAGTAGATCCCTCCAGGGCTATAGTGCTGGACATTCAGAAATTCTAGTGACACCTCCCGTACCCCCTAGTAAAATAGGGGTTAGCTGTGCTGAGTCTTCCCTCCACTTTTGAGTTGTGGTAACATGTACATAATATATAAAATCCACCATCCTTACCAATTTTAAGTATATGGTTCAGAGGCTGGAAATTGTGTTCATATTGTGACAACCACCATCAACATTCATCCTCAGAGCTTTTTTACTTTCTAAAACTGAAACTTTGTACCCCTAAATAATATCCTTTATCCTCACTCACCCTAGTCCCTGTCAACCTCCATTGTACTTTCTTTCTCTGTGATTTGTACTCTCTAATTTCTGAATGTAAGTGAAACCATGTACCTCTGTTCTTTTGTCACCTCATGTAGTATCCTGAAGTCCATCCAGGTTTTATGAACCCCACTGTTTTCTGTGTGGATGAAAACAGTGCCTACCTCTCCAGCACCCCTTCTCCTAATATCTTCACCTCAAAATGGAAGTCTGACTGACTTTCTTGGATTGTTGAATGGTGCCTCGTTATGCTGTGAGCTAAGCTATGCTTATAAAAGTGGGATTTTGCTACATAAGTATGGAAAATACAAGCTTAAGCAAATAGGCATTTCCCTGTTCATGTTAGAAGGTCAAGATGGCTTAAAAGAAAAAGTCTGGGCAGATCAGCTGGTGGCCCAATTAGAAAGCTCAGAGACTTTCTGATTCCCTGTTTTCACTCTCCCAAATGAGGGAAATCAGCAGCTGGGACGCATGCAGCCTGAGGGCCTGGGAACAATGCACAGGCCATCTGGTCCTGGCTGTAATGGCAGGTTGAGTATTTTAGTTGCTGAAGCTGCAGGATTGAGGAGATTTACAGAGGAAACATGTATTTCCATCGGCTTTACATCCCACCATTGCCCACCCAGTCACTTGGGGCCAGATGGGTCTGACTCCAGGTGGGACCAGAGAGCCTCCTCATTAGATTCCTTAGCATGTCCTCTCTTCTTTCTTGTCTATCCTGAGGAGGAGGGGGTCCCTGATCCTTTGTTCTCTACCAACTCGGGTGGTAAAATCTCCCAACCACTATGCACACCTTCATTCTTCTGTGACTTCTGAGGGTAGGGCCAGCATCACTAACAGCTGCACACAGATGAATAAGCTAATGGAGAAAAGTCCTCTAACTGCAGTCTTCTCTGAATCCCAAGTGGTCAGTCCAGCCAGCTCTGGAACTCTTAAAATCAGAGCACTTCAACCCTGGGCAGGTAGCTTCATGCCAGCATTAGCAGGCTCTAGGGCAATGACCCAGTGTACCCCTGAACTGACCCCATCATTCCCCATGAGCAACTTAAAGGGAAGACAGGTGGGGAGCAGACACCTTGGGGACACAGGGCCAGATTTCCATGTTGATGTCAGCATGGAGTGTGATGCCAGCAGGAGCAAACAACAGAGAGAAATGAGGTGCAGTCCTGTCTGGCACAAAGCAGACCCCTTTCAGGAAGACCAGCCGGATCTGTGTTCAGTTGGGTAAGAGGCCCCCAAGAGTAGATGAGGAAGGCTTGGGACACAGGCACCTCCCAGTCCAAGTCTTTTTCTCTCGCTCTCCTCTGAATCAAGCTGGACATTCATTGTTGCTTTCTACAACCAAACCCACACATTAAATCAAGCTGAACTAATATCCCTAATATCCAAAAATCCATCAACAAAAGTTAGGTTGTTGCTTGAAAATCCACCCCCCACCCCCCGGGAGTGGGTGTGCTTAAAAGTACTTCATAAATTATCTAAAAGGAAATCTGAATCTTTCTGGTGCTTAGACGAGTCCTACAAAGGCAGCAGGGCGCGTATGGTCTCACACTGTGTGCGTGTGGAGGCTCCATCCCGGCCCCCGTCCAGTTGGTCAGCGTTTCAGAATGAAACCTGACCCTCCCCATGACTATTCCCTACTCCTCCTCCCCACGCTGACATTTTCATCGGGCAAATTGGCAGGATCTTTTTTCTATGATTGTTTTCTTGATAAACAGTCTATGCACAGTGTTTGAATTTTTTAATGGTTTCATTGCTTCATAGTTCCTGGGAAAACAATGCCATAAGGAGAACCTGAAAAATGAAGCTAGAAATAATTGGGGAGTGAATAAGGAGTTGCTTTTATTCTTATTCCTTGAATTCCAGGAAAGTGGGGACGTGGTACCGGCCTGTGCAGAACGAGCGCCTGGCAGCCCGCCCAGCACACAATGGGACCACCACTGGGTCACCAGCTCCCCTGGTGAGAAGGACAATGGGAGGCAGCAGCCACCCTGGCCTTATGGACCTCTGAGCCACAGCAGCCAGCTTGACAGGCACAGGCTCCATTCTTTATCCCAGAATAAGGATTCAATATAGGATCTGGGTATTAGGTCTAATGTGAAGACCACATTTTTATTAAGGAACTTGCCATGTCAGTTCTCTCTGCTGAGTGGATCCTGGTCCAGGAGAGGAAACCATGAATGGGAGCCTGACAACAGACAGAGAAGGACCTTGACCTTGAGGCCTGCTTCCATCTCACCAGATGTATCATGACCCCCAAAGTCCTCCTGTTTGACCCAATGCTCACCTGACTAATCACAGGAACAGAATTTCTGTGGGGGAGTCAGAACAGCCATGGAGAAAATGTGTTAGCATAAAAACTCAGAACTGGACATCTGGGTGGATCAGAATAAAGCAATGACCTTTTGTGTCCAGGAGCCCCTTGAAACTGAGGGCTCCCTAGGGGTTAGTGCCCCATGAGTCATTGAGAACAAGTAACTTACAACACAGTTTCAAACATTCTTCTCTTGGCTTCACCAAGGTCCTTCAAATGTTGGCACATCTCATCTTGGGCCTGCCTTTTTCTTCTCACACATTTCTATCCTCTCTAGTTTTGAAGACTCACCAGATATTTTAGGAAGAAACTTGGGATTCACAGAATTGGGTCCATGGCATCCCAGGCACAGAATGGAACAGGAACAGAAGCTGAAGCTCTGTGAAGACAGGGACTTTCTGGCAGTGGCACTCCAATGCACAGGCACAGGAATGAGGCATCACTGCAAGCGTGCACTTGGGTCTGCACACTACTGGCACCAAGGGCAATGGATGGAAATCGAATATTTTACCAGCTATAGTTTGTCACACCCCCAGAGTTTGGCGCCAGAAACTTCTCTGCATCCCTAACTTCTCTGCTTAGTATTTGAAACTTCTTCCTTATCTTTATAGTCTTAACAAAGGCAAGGGTATGAAATAATTGGCAAACCAGGTCCATTTTGCATGGTCCACTCAGGCTCTGAACCTCTGCTAGAAGATTCTATTTCTCAAGTTTGCTCAATGGAAGTTTTTATCCTGCTCCCAGAACATTAAGGAGATCATCAAGTCACAGTGGAACAGGCCCGTGAGAATAAAGATTGTGTTGATCTTAGCTACTGCTGTGTTTCTGGGGATGAGGCAGCACCCAACACAGTGTTAGTACTCAACTATGGTTTGTTGATTAGACAAAGGGGCCTTGATGGGTCTCTCATCTGTTCCTGCAGGCAGTTTACTCAGGATACTAAGCTCATTTTTCAGAATGAACAAATAATCCAGAGTACATCTACCCTTGCATCCAGTAAATGCATTATCAGTTTTCCATACTCTTCCACCATTAGCCTCTATGACCAGCGCCTGTGGTGTTGTGCCCTCCCTATGACTGTAACTTGGGCCCAGTGGGTTTGCTCATGTGTAAGTGGGCACACCTCAGCCTAGGAGGCAAGGTTAAAAGGGCAGTGGGGGAAACTCAAGGAGGCTCAAGTGGCTTTCTCCTGATGCCTGCTTTTCCCTGTTCACTATTAAAAATCCTATGAAGATGATTCTAAGGGCTCTGACATTCTTCTTTAAACTGCTAGTACCAATGATGAACCTACCCAGACTGGGATAATTCCAAAACACCCTGGATTTACAAACATAGTGTGATGAAGGTTTCAATATTCCTATATATACATTTATATTTGCATATATTCATAAAGTTCTTACCACTTTTCATATCTATTCATTTTTGATCATGTTACACTGTTGAGAGAATGGATCATTTTTCTTTCTTCAAAAACTGTTGAGTTTTATTCCTGCAGGCAGTTTATTTATTGGATCGGTATATGTCTGTCATGAATTGAATTTAACCTTGGTTAAGGCATATCTACAATCATGCTTACCCTCAGGCTGAAATGGTCCTACTCTTATTTTTCTATTATTTTTACTTTTATTTATTTTCTTACACCATTGTTAATTTTTGGACAGTATACGATTAGTACCTGTAGTTCTCCCTGTTTAGGCATTTCTTATCTAGCATCTTAACCAAATGCCTTAGGTGTTTAGTGATGTATTTCCTCTCTTCTATTGGACTAAAAGACTTTTGGAATCTCTTTTTTAGTTCATAGTCCTCCAGCAACATCCAGACATTCTTATACATGAAAACTAGAGCTCAGCTAAAGACTCAAAGGTTTTTGTACAAGGTGTGAGGATGTTGTCTTGGTCCATTTTTTTGCAGGTCTTAGTCCAATTTTCCAAGCACAATTTATTGAAGAGGCTATCTTTGTTCCAATGTAAGTTTTTCCCCCCATTTGTCAAAGATTAGTTAACTATATATGTGTGGGTTTATTTCGAAGCACTCAATTCTGTACCATTGGTCTGATTGTCTGTTGTTGTACCAGTACCATGCTGTTTTAATTATTATGGCTTTGTAGCATAACTTGAGGTCTGGGATAGTTGGCCCTCCATTCTCTCTTTTTTTGGCCAGGAGGCTTTTTGATATTCGAGGTCTTTTGTTATTCCATATGAACTTCTGTAATTATTTTTCTATCTCTTTAAAGAATGTCATTGGAATTTTTATAGGAATTGCACTGAATCTGTAGATTGCTTTTAGCAGGACAAATTGGATGATTTTATGATAACATGGATAGATTTAGAAGAATTCATATTAGCAGAAACAAGTCAAAGAGAAAAAATTAGAAACCAAGTGGTTTCACTACTATATGGGACATGGGAAAGATAAACATGAAGCCATGAAGAAAAGTCAAAACAAGCCACCAACCAAACTGAAGTACACAACCTGGGAGCGGGGATGGGATGGGGGAGAACAGTCAGGGAGGTGGGGGTGAACCCCAGAGATCACAGAGATGTGAAATTTATATATAAATAAATTATTTTAAAAAATTAAAAAAGAAATGTAATCTGTATAATTTTTTTATTAAACAAAAATCTATTTTTATAAGAAAAAAGATTTAAAGGGACTCTTATGGATATTTTTTGGTGTTTCTTTCTAAGGATTTCCCTCCTCTCCAGCATCAGGTTCCACAATCTCTTGCCACAGAATATCATTCTGTTTCATCTGACTGGTGAGCCCACAATTCTCTGGTTTTATTTCCTTGTGTCACAGTTTGGAAAGTGCCCCCCGGGCTGAGAGCCAAAGGAAACATGAAATTCACCTGCTTCCCTTCTTCAAAAACCATAGTTTCTTCTTAAAATAACTAGTTATGATATTTTATCCCTGAATCCTTTGAACCTTACCAACTGTTCTGGAATGATCAAAATCATCTTTTTGAAGGTCATGGAGATGGCATGGCAACATAATTCCCAAGGAAAAGCCTTGGAGAGATAACCTAGGAGGTAAGCAGACAGGATACCTCTTTCACTCCCTGGCTGTCTGTCATTCAGTGACTTGGAGTCACCAGTGCAACTGGAGACATATGTGACTCATCACAACTATTTTCATAAAACTGCAGCGGTGGATCACAGCACCCATGAACTACAATGATGCACCGACCTCTGCCCTGAAGTTGCCTGTAGGGACCACATGTGAAACATCTCCTGGCCAAGCACTTGGGCTTAAAATGTATTTGCTTCTGAATTATTGACACTTCAAGGTTTTGCTTTTCTTTATGAAGAACAAGAAAATGTTATTCTACTATCTCTCAGGACAATACAGTAACACATCAGCTCTCAACCCTGTTGGTTACCTTGGCAAGTGTGTGTTTCCTTTGGCATCTCAGTGACTGACCAGGGAATGGGCAAATTGAGATTCAGATATATATCAATTTGCATTTGATTCAAGAAGACATGAGAAATCAGAGTGGAGTAGAACAGGTAGTGCATTCAATTCAACTTGAACTAAATGCATAATCTCTTTTAATAGAATTTTGCTTTGAGCTGATTTAATTCACTAGCAGAATTTTTTATTTTCTCTAGTGTGTATTTACCACTGGTACTTTAAATGAAATGTGTTCTTTATATTTTTAACCTTTGATCATTTGTGACTTCTTAGAGATTTTACAGATCTGGATAAAATTTTAATAAATTTTATATCTTTCAATTATCATAACTCTTAGTTTTAACTAAGATGCTCTTGAAGAAGAAATATTAAAATTCCTTTTGTTACCAGGTGAGGGGAACACCCCTTTTAATGTTAATTATTGAGGGTGCTTATACCTGCACACATGCAGCTGCCATAGTCACAAAGCAATTTAAACAGCATGGTTTTATTAACAAGGAAAATTATCCAGGCCACTTAATGCCACAAGTGGCCAGTTATTTTACCTCAGGTACCATTTAGTATGAAATTCCCAAACACATGCCCAATATGGAGTCCCTCCAAACCTTAGGCACTCTTGCAAAGTCCAGTCTTTATTCAGCGTCTTTTCTTTGCTTCTTCTCTCCTCAGCCTTCCAAGCTGCTCTGCTTTTCCAAGATTCTAAATTTTTTCATCAGATGCTGATGCAAACTCAACTTTCCAAGTAAGTCACTTTGCTGTGGTTCCAAGCGTTTCCTTTACCAGGTCTTCCTTCAGCGGCATCTGGCCAAATCCACCAGGCCTGTCCTTAACAGCCTCTGGCCACCCCCGGCCTGCCGTTCTAGCATTTGACTCCACATGGCTACATCTCTGCCAGCCACTCTCCCACCATGTGACTCCCTGTCACCTCCAGCTCACTCTTTCAAGGGGCTTCCCCTGGAAGGTCATGTGGGCCTGTTCTATCAGGTCACAATTCTTATCTCTCTTCTCTCCTCCTATCTCCTCCATTTTTAAATGCACTCTCTTCCTACTTCCTATTTTCTCTTGCGTGGATTTTTCTCTCAGATTCTGCCCACCAGGGTATTTTGGGGCCAACACAATTTTTAACTGTGTCACTACCCTGTACCACTTTTATTCTTATATCTGTTCAATTTATTTGTAATTTTCTATTCCTTGTTAGAAAATTTTCATTCCTGCACTTTACAACCAAATGTATGTTCTCATTTTATTTTAGTTTTTTAATTATCCAGAATCATTTACTCTGCTAATAAAATGAAATGTGAATCTAAACTACCTTTTATCCATATTGTTACAAATTATCCATGTTATCTATGAGCATTATTATATTTATATATAAAGAGAGTCAATATTTTGGATTCCTTGTTGGTTCCACTGATCTATATTTTAACTTATACTTTATAAATTTATTTCCTAAAATATATTCTAATCTATAATACATTTGGCCAAACATTCTCATAATCATTTTAACTTTAGAAATTTCAGAATATCACTTGAAGTTTTCACAGATCTATTTCTCACACTAATTTCTATATAATTGTATGTAAACAAATAAAACATGACTACATCAAATAACACATGACTACATTTAAAGTAACTTAATTGTATAGATACCTATAGTCAAAGGTGCTTATAATAGCATTATCTTTATTTTTTAATTTTTAATTTTTTTCTTTTATTATTTTTAATTGATTGTGTATATATACACATGCGCACATGCACACACACACATATATATAACATCGTGTGTACCCCAATATTCTTTCATCACCTTATCACCAGTGCACCTTCTTTATCCCTTGGGCCCTCCCTTTTCCCAATTTTACTCTCTTCCTCTTCCCTTGTTCTATGCTTCAGATCTGTTGTCAGTTTTAAATTTTTCCTTGTCTGTATAATAGGATTATTTTTAAAGTGATATAAAATTTACTTAAACAGCAAATAATATTGGAGCAAATTATTCCCAAAATTATTCCCATGAAGAGTAATAACACCATTAAAGTATTATAAAATAACATTAATAGTATGGACAAATTTCATATTAATGAGTTTAAGTAAAAATGCTAGAACACCTTTTTCTTCATATGCAATGATCCCAATTATACATTTTGTGCTTATATTCAACCATGTATTCATTAAAGTAATTAATAAAACTTCTATGCATTGGTAACTTTTAATTTTAGTATTAAGATGAATAAAGTGTATTGCAATTTAGTATTAAGATGAACATAATGTATAACAAAGTGTATAGCAATCCTGGACCCCATGGGATACCCTCAAGGGATTTTCTAGTAGTGGTGTCCTGGAGCCAGCTCAAGCCAGTTTATAAGAGCAAATTGTGAAATTGTTAGGAATTTTGCAAGCCAGTTGTTAAATCCAGCGGTCTTTGCAATTGACCACATTGGGCAAACATGGCCCATCAGGCTCCTTGTCCACCCTGCCTTGCCCTGCAGAGCCAGTTGTCACACATTTACCAGATACCACAGGGGAAACCCACTTGTGAAGAAGTTAAATAAGTCAAAGTTATACAGCACAATGGATGATGATGAACTGTGAAGAGAAAACTAAAGCAGTGAACTGGGGTAAATGTTAGAGCTAAGGAGTTTTGGAGAAAGTCACAAGGACTCACTGAAAAGGTAGCAGATATTTCCCTGAAAGGGTATGAATCCTATAGACAGAATGTCCATTTCTTTAGGGAAGGAAAGGAATTGCTTATTTATCCCAGGAAAAAAGTGGACAGAAAAATAGTGGTTGGGGAAATTGGGATTCCTCCACTATACCTGGGGAAAGTTCCTTAGAGAAGGTGATAACCAGAAGCAGAGGATTTTGCTGGACTGGACTAATGAGAGCTAGAGTAAGAACTGCGGGTTTTAAGCAAATAGCCTATGGTTCAGAGATTGTAAAAATATGGAATAAAATCTAGAAACCACTGCAGATATGCTGCAGGGGAGCAGCCTCTGCTTCTTTGTGCAGATTTTATTTTGTGCAGTATAGACCCCTTCTGATAACTGATGGGAGGATGGAGATGAATTTTCAGTAACTGGGAACCTAGGAGGATTTCAGTTTATCAATAGTCTATAAACATTGGAGTGAGAACTGGAGTTGGAAAGGGACTTACCCTACTTTCTACAGTTTCTAGACAAACAGAAAAACCAACAAATTGAGCATATCCGACTTACCTTTGGTATACTTTTATATATGTGGATACACACATGGTGCCATTGGTACCAAAATGATTTTCAAGGCACAATCACTCTTTTGTTTTGATTTTAGACAAGGAAATCTATGACTAGTCAGGTTTTGGGTATTGGCTACTAGGAAGATATATTAATATGTCATTACAATCAAATGGCAAAAAACATAGTTATTAGCAATATATATATATATATATATAAATACCCTTTAGTATTAATTAAATAAATATAATTGAAAATGAAATTCCCTGAGGAGGGCATGGTCTGGTGGGGTTTGGAACAACATGAGCCAGGGCTTCTCTTCATTTTACATGCTCAGTTAATCCTAGGGTCATATTTGCCTAGGGTCCCATTTTATACTAATTTCTCTTGTCTAGTTGACTTGCTTTTTAGGTTGAGCTTGCAGTTCTACCCTCATTTTTCTGATGTCTGATGGGGTCTCTGTTTTTTTTTCCTGGCTACTCTAGAGGCCTCTCAAGGTCCCCTGGTCATGTAGTCTTCTCACTTGGTCCTTCCTTACAAGAAAAAGAAGTTGTCACCTCTGTCCTAGCTGGGGTCAGCCTTGAAAATGTGGGAGCTTGTTAAGTGTTCTGCTTTGCTCTTCCTGTAAGTTGCAAAATACACTATTGGGTCCCTGGTTCAGAACTATGCTTTTGACTTATTTTGTTTTCTTTTCAAATTGCTGATTTAGGTTTACATTTCTTTTTGTTCTCTGTGGTTTTCTTGGTGTCTCCTGGAAGTCTCTCTGTTGACAGTTGACTACTTGCTTAACTCTGCAAGCAAAATGAACTTCTCTTGCATTATACAGAAAAACAAAAATTATCATGGAGCATACATGTCTACATATATGCATATGTGTGTATATGTGTGTGTTACACTTGAGAAGTTCTGCTTTATCATATTGGCAAACACTCTGAATTTAAAATGAAATGATGATTGCACAGTGCAAAATTTATAGCATTCAAAAAATGTTTGCAGGATCTGACAGTATTTTGCAAATTCTAAGATGCCTTTACAATTTTAGTCAATCATACCTCCTCTATCACCTCTATACTGTAGCTACTGTGTTTGTCTGTCTCACCCAGGAAACAGGGCCAGAGGGCAGACCCTTGCTTCTTAGGGGATTCCCCCACTACTCATCACTGAGTCGGGAGGTGGAACCATAAACATGTAGATATCAACACTGTAATAAAAGATTTATAAAATATAGTCCTTGGGAGAACCTATAATATCTCAGCCACAAAACTGAGCTAATAGTCCTTTGAGTAGCTCAGCATTTTTTATTTACTTTTGCCTAGCGAGGCAGTTATGGTCTTATTCTTCATGGAGCGTTGCTCTGAGACTTTTACTTAGGATCTTATTTCCAAGGAAAAGAATCATAAACATCCCAAGGTGAAAATATCTAGTTATATTTTATGAATTTGCATAATGGTCCATTTCCAGAACCTAGTAGGTTGATTACTAAAGGAATTCACTGAGGGAAAAAAAAAACACTGCTTGGATTTGCTTGCCTGACAACGCAAATCCATCTTACCCAGCAGCTATCAAATTATTCATTTTCTATAGAAACGTCTTTTTCCTAACCACTATAATAATCACTTTTTATAAATCAAATGGTTGTATTTATTCAGTCAAACTACTTTGGTTATTAAAATGACATAAAACATTCTGAGTAGCGTTGAAACCAGGGCATAGAGCAAGTTACAGGAAATCATGGAGAATAATTGGCTCCAAAGTTTACTTGTCTTACAAATATTTTTTCTGCCTCCATCACTTAACATTTTCTCTCTGACATTACTTGATTGAATTCATACAGATTCCATCCCTCCAAGGAAACATCCCACTTGGGCAGTATGAACTCTGAGAGGTCACATCTTTTGGAGTTATCTGCCGCCAGAAGAATGGCTTCCATTTATTTTTTAAGTTGAAAAAGTTTATTTTTTTCCTGTTCATGAAACTCAAAAGTGCCCAGAGTAATTTAACTCACACTGACCAAACAGAAAAAGCACGTTTAAGCTGTGACAAGACCCAGAATGTCTGGATTTGGAAGGAGAATTATTTGGAACTTTCTTTTGGAAACCAGGTTGCCAAATGATGGATTTTGTCTGAAAACCTGAAATCTGTTTTTCTATTGCAATTTTTAAAGCAAGGCAACTTAAGACAGAAAGGCTGGAATTCTCTTAGAACTGCAAAAAGAACTGCAAGAAGATCAAACCAGTGATTGCCATACATTTCTGCTAGCGTATTCCAAGCAATCTAATAAAATAAAGAAAAGGGGGCATCTATTAACCCAATTCACATGGAATAGAATGCCATGGTTTGATGTTCTGAAGGCAGCAATGGGAACGAAACTGCAAAGCTAAATAGCACCATTAGCACTGACAGATGCCATGTCCAAGCAGTGATTCCTTTCTGAAGCTCCATGTTAGACCATAGATCAAAGGCCTCAATGTAGAGAGGGGAAGGGCATGCTTAGAACTGGCGGCCCCACTTGGAGAGGGACAGATGGTTTTACTTCTCCCCTCAGAGCCGTCAGAGGCTCTCCAGAGTTGGGAGGCTCATAGACCTGCTGCCTGACCCACATGTAGGAGCCCAAAGCTACTCATATACAAAACAGATAGGACTAGGAAAGGGCCAATCTATGCCAAAGTTTTCTGGGGCCCAGAGTCAGAATGCTTCCTGGAGACCAGATGTGGTTCACCAAAGAGAAAGAAACAGAGTGGCAGGAATTGGGTTCAGTCCAAAGGACCACCTGGGAGACACAAAAAGGAACCACAGTAAGAATCCACTGACTCTTAGGTGTGGAGGAAGGAGCCTCGGGCAACCAGCTGGAATGAACATGCATCTGTCTCAATTTAGAAGCCTTTTCTAATAAATGCTCCCCAAGGAACATTCGGTAGTGCCAACAGAAGGAAAATCTACTTTACCACCTTCATTCTCAGAGGGAACAAAGTCCCAGCTGGCGGGGAGGGGCAGCTCCTAAGCCCCCCCCCCATCACCTTAAAACAGAACTTAGGAAGTGAGAGAGCTGGGGCAGAAGCCATGCTTTCTCCTTTAGACAAGCCCCACAGGAGAGGGGATAAAAACCTGGACTTTTCATGAAGAACAAAGTTTTTGAAATATATCATCATTTAGAGAATTTCTGAGATAAGCTGTGTTTGCAGATTGGAGCCATCTAGGCCTCTCCGCTACCTAATGCAGGACTGATACTAGGGTGCACATATTAGCACAGTTATTCAGTCTGGGAAAGAGTTATCATTTTGAGCCCTACCTCCATCCCAGACCACCCATCTTGCCTGCAGGACCCTCAGTTTAGAACATAAAATTGGGAAATCCTTAACCATGTGCAAATAAATAACTAAACCCTGATGTGCTGGAAGCCACAGAAAGCAAAGAAGTAGCGTCACCACATGCAGGGTTTCCTGCTCAGGGTTCCTGACCCCATATCTCTGGATGAAATATGTGGAATCCCACAAAGCAATTTTATTCAGACCTAAAGCATTTCCTTACATGAAAGCAACACAGATGAAGAGGTGCTACATGGTGGACCACCGCATTCCCATCATCAGAGGTTCCTGAAGCCAACCATGCAGCTAAGAGCTATGTTGAGATGTCCTGGAGTCCATTTGCGCTTATCTGCAGGTGGAGGCTTTGCTCTACCCTGGTCTCCCATTGGAGTTCACGCTTGACCTGTCCCTCAAGATTGTCTTCACCATTTTAGGATGTCCTGATATCTAATCACACCACAGCAGACTTTGAGTGTGTCAGGAGTACATAGCACACTCCATCCCTGCTCTCCTCACCTGCTCTCCTCACTCTTGTCCTGCTATCCTCACCCTGTTTCTCAAGAGTCCTCTGTCCCTTCAAATTTGACTTATTTGTATAGCCTGTCTTCTGGAAGTTACTCCTTGGCAACTTTCCAAGAAAGAAGTCATCAAACTTTCTGCTTTTCTGAAACTCAATTATTTCTTCATTTTGGTATGAATTGTGCTGAAGAATCTCTTCTCACTATCATCTTTTCAGACAATAAAATCAGTATAGTAAGTTTTTATCATCCATGTTCTCCAATTTCAGCAGATTTCTTATAGTTCTGTTTTTATTCATTCTTAGAATCCTTGTGCTTCTTAAAAAATATAAATATATGTCTTTCTTAAAGGATTCTCTACCATAATCTCTTTAAACAGAACCAGGCTATCCTCTTATTTACTTCATTCTCCTTCAGAAAGTCACATTTAAAGAATCAGCTCACTCTATCTTCTTTGTCTCTAAGTTGATCTTTTTTATTTCTTCTTTGTTGTTCTATTTGACTTCCTCAGAGCTAACTTTAAATTTACTCATTCTCAAGTTGTGTGCCTAATTTATGCTTTAAGCTGCCCATTGAGTTTTTATTTTCAATAACTACATTATCACCTAATGAACATCTACAGGTTTCTTTTAAATCTCTCTTCATGCTATCTAATCCTTTTACAAACATTTCGTTCTCATCTCTTGCACTCTTATCTCATAGAACTTTATAGCATCATTCTTTTCAGATTAATGAACTAGTTGTGAAGTTTCTGATTCTGTATATTCTACTGTCCTCATTACTGTTCCTTTTCTTGGGTGGGTAGAATTCTGATCGTCAGGTCATCTTCAGTGAGTTGTTTTTTCTGTGGGGGTCCCATGACCCCTGGGTTGTGAAAGCTTTCTTAAAGCAATAAATTCACATTTGCTTTTGCTAAAATTGTAGAACTTTAATGGTCCCGAACTGTTGTTTTAATTTCTCCACTTGCAATTCCCACACCAGGCTGCTGTTACACATTTAGACTGCACATCTGTGTGTGCATGTACCCAGCATTGCAATATGTCATGGGTGACTTTCCCTCTCTCCACCTTCAGACAGCAATATTTCTTTACACAATTCTCAAGTGTATTAATCTTTGTTAAATAGACAGCTCGTTGCAATTCTAAATGTTTTGCAGGGTCTTTTTTTTTTTTGAACTTAGAATGGAAATTTTAAAAATATTATATATTTTTTACAACCTCAGTCATATTTGTATAGTTATTGATCCCTTTATGTATGGCCAAGCCTC
Organism: Uropsilus gracilis; assembly: GCA_004024945.1. Taxonomy (NCBI): domain Eukaryota; kingdom Metazoa; phylum Chordata; class Mammalia; order Eulipotyphla; family Talpidae; genus Uropsilus; species Uropsilus gracilis. The sequence continues at coordinate 14,748 of PVHY01017131.1, forward strand.
CTCCCCACTTCCCTCACCCTTTTTCCCTCTGATCAGTCTAGCTACCCTCTCTCTGCAAGCTGTTGGCTGATGTTTGGCCCACTGGTCTCTTCCTTTCCTGGTACAATGTCCTTTTCCTGAATGAAGATCTGTGCTCCTTGAACTTGGCAGACCCATATTGCTTAAGTTTCTAAAGGTAATTTGAGGGAGGTAGCCAGTCTAAGCTAGTCAGGAAGTTCTTGTAGGAAAGGTGTGTAGTGTTGTTCTCCAAGCTCCTTTGTTGTAGCACTTCCAGTGTGAAGTTGACAGTCTCCTTTGCTCCAAACTCATGTGATCGCTGGGATTCATGCCTCCTCATTCACGCTGGCTCTTCCTCCATTCCAGTGTCTGTCCCATGATGCTGCTTCCAAGTCTTATAGCTCTGGCTTCTGGTGTTGGAATCTCAGCTCCCAACCATTGAAATTATAGATGTTCCTCAGTGGGGACAGACTCCGTAGGTGGTTTGTCCAGTTCCTCTCCTCTCTCATGGTTTACAATTCTGTCGTGGGGCTGCAGCTCCTTCTCTGTGGCTTTCCTCGCCCATTGGAAAAGAATGTGCTTTACTCACATTGACCACATCTCTGGATTAGGAATTTGGTTCCCTACCCCTGAAAAGTACGTGTAGCTCTTTGACAGATCATCTCTGTAGCTAGTCTCAGTCTTGTCTCTTGTGGTTCTGACCATATTCAGCTTGGGTCCTACCCAGGTGATGATTATGTTTGGGGTCTTTGTTTATTCTTCTCTTCTCTGTATTTGCTGGACTGTTGGTTTTTCTCATTCCTAGTGAGATTTGATAGATGTGGGAGTGAATCAGAGAGTATATGACCAACCCCCACCACCACCACATTGGCCCGGCAGATGTACCACATGCCTCTGGACACCATAGAAGCAACGCCCCCTCCCCCACCCCCAGCCCAAGGCCCCTGGATTCTGAAAGTCAGATGGGAAAACCTACCCTTACCCCAGCTGGTGGTCGATGCCTCAGCAGCAGAAGCATGCTGAGGATCCTTTCCCAAACGCACCAGCCTTTAGGACTTTATTTCTAACTGCCTCCCTTTCATGCAGACCAGTATCCCATCATCCATGCTATGTGGAGGTAAGCATTGAGCCATCACTAAAAAAAGAAAAAAGCCTCTAACCATTAAGTTATTTCATCTGGCTCCTGGAGATTTCACTTTTTTCCTTTTTTGTCTAAGGTTGGCTAAGTGTCAAAATTTGTGTTAGTTTTATCCTATAAAATATAACAATCTTTGAAATTTTCCTAGCAAATAATCTACAGACACACACACATATGCTGTCTGACATCTGCTGTCCGACATAGATCTGAGTTTTGGTCCATTTTCACAGCCCTCCTAAACTCCAGGAAGATCAGGTCCATCATGCCACATGTCTCAGGGCTCCATACTTTACCCATCAAAGCCCTTTTCTCCCCTGCAATAGACTCTAGCCTTCAGTCCAATATTGAGTCTTGTTTCCCACACTTACGTTTTCCCACACATGCCCAGATGTTAAGTCAGAACCTAACTCAGGCAAAACATACTCTCCATGTTCTTTGATCACTGCCTAAGTGCAGGGAGCTGACCTGGGCAGTAAAGGGAGGGTTCTCCAAAACTAACAAAGCCCAGGTCTTCTTGGAATCATTTGCTTCCAGGACTTTCCCACATGTGAGTTAATTGTGTGTCGGTAAGAGACTAGAAGAAGGAGCCAACATTTGAGATCAACATTTCCTGAGAGTTTCTTATGCTCCTGATTTGCTAAGAGGAATTTTTGTATAAGTTATCTCATAAATCTTCACAAAACTCTGGAAAGTAATCAATGGAACCATTCAGCAGATAATAAAACCATGTTTCTTGGTGTTGATGACTCTCTTCTAAGGTCACAGAGTCAGCGAGGTTCCTTTTGATCCAGGTCCCAGGAGTTTGACCTCATCCATACTATTCTCACTTGACTCTATCTTGTTCTGTTCAAGATCTGTGTCCTGATACTCATCTCAGTACCTACGGCAGCCAGGGACTGTAAGTGCTTGTGGAGCAGAGGATAAGATAGGGGAGTTGGCATTGCTTAGAATGAGTAATAGTCTTGCTATTACTAAATGAATCCCAGTAGCATCAGTGTCTCCTGGGAACTGGTTGGAAATGCAGGTTCCTGGGTCCTACCAAATCTAATCCATCAGGATCTTCATTTTAACAAAACTTTCATGTGATTGACATCACTTTTCAACTCAAGGGGCACAGGTCTAGAATAATCTAGAATCTATATGTAAAGAGCCTGAAACCAGGATGGTATGGGATTGAAAGAATGGTGGATCTCAGAGTGCAAGCTTATTCTTTTCTCTTTCACTGTGTGTCTCCTGTCATGTTTTCCTTTTAGGGAATCTTCAAGAGATTCACATGGCAAATATTAATGGTCCCAATCTATTACTAGGCATAATACCCACAAGCTGAATATTCTTGGAACCCCAATGACTGTTTTTTACATCACAGGCATAGACAGGCTCTTCCTTGTTCTCTCCAAACACTGTAGGCACAAAATTTACTGAATAAAGTGCTGGATTAGTGATTTCTTTCTTGGCTCGGGGGTCTCACATTTTCCTGCTTGTGCCACACTGGATCCCAATGACCTGATTTAAACTTAATTATACTTAAGGGCCCTGTTTTTGAATACAATCACAGTCTGAGGTACTGGGAATAGAGTTTTAACTCATAAATTTGGGGAGGACACAACCCCATGACAGGCTGCCATTTCTCCACAGAGGAAGGGGGAATGAAAAAATCACTTTTCTTCTCTTGCGGCACTCAGCGACAGTTCTCCTTCATGCTTTACCTACTGTATATCATTATGGAGCTTGGTGAGTGGGAGATGAGATGGGGAAGGGATGTGGGAATGAAACAAGAAGTATAAGGACATAAATATGCTTTCTCTTTGGTGAAAACTAGAACTTTTCTTTGAGAAAGTCCCTGGTAGCCTTGACTTCTGCTCTGCTATGTGTTTGCAGCTGCTGCAGCCACAGGATAAGGCTTCCTCTTCAGCTTAGGGAAAAATTCAGTCTAACTCTTTTTGTTGTTTTTAAGTCAGAGTGCTTATTGGAACTCCATGTACAGTCCACCAGCTCAAACACCCATGCAAAAATATTTCAAGGACATATTTTCAAAACCCACTCTCTTTTTAGTCCCCTGAGAGGACCTAAGAGGACTACTTTGAAAATTTCTCAGTCCATTATGTTCTCAATCTTGCCTAAAATTGGCAGTGGGGGACAGATTGTAATTTATTTTTGGAAATATTTGAAGTCATCGAATATACCCCCTGGCTAGTTGAAAGTCTAAGAAGAAATCCCACCTATTGCAAAAATTCAGATGAGTTTGAAATGCTTTTATCAAGATTTTTGTTTTGATTTCTTCTTATTTCCTTTACTTTGTATTAGCAACTCACAACTAGCATATATAATTACCCAGAGGAGATTTAAGAGGACATATGTTATCTTTTGAAACAAGTTAAATAAATAGAGTCAAATTAAGGTAAGGAGAAAGAAAGACTCTGAACATATCCTTTCAACTTGAAATTTGGAACTTTGAATTCTCCAGAGATCACTGAGGCAGAACCCAACAGAAGTCAGATTGTAAATTTGATCACAAGGTGGATGTGGGTAGTAATGACACCACCGACTTCCCAGGAATTTTGACTCAGGGCTAGAAAAATAAAACACAGATAGCAATGAAAATGCCATAAGGCATTTCCTGTCTTTGATGAAGATGGCAATGGGTACATCATCACAGCAAACAACCTCACATCATGACAAACTTGGGAGAAAAAGTGGCAGAGGGAAAAGTAGAGGAAATGACCAGAGAAGCTATATGAATAGGGATGGATACGTCAACTAGGAAGAATTTGTACACATGTTCACTAAAAGTGATGACCTACTTTCAAATTCTTTTTGCCTCTTCTAAAATAACCAAATGGAATCATTTACTTATTTATTGTCAAAACAGAGTTTATTTACTCATTCTGTTTTTAAGACTATGAAAAGTACCTTCTTTCCAAATGCTGAAAAATCCTGCTTGTATTGACTATGGGCCCTGACCTCTAAGATCAAGCTACTTGGCAGTTTTATGATGTAAATATTTGTACTGTGTTCATGATATGGGGGGAAGAAGCTATCACATTTTTTCTCTTGTACCTTTTTCTTTGATAAGGTTGTTGACTATTAGGCTCTCAGACAAACATTATCATAAAATGGAATCCTAGAAGATTTACCTTCCAAGCATTTTCACCATGCAGAATCAAACCTAAATCTAGACTCCAAAGATGCCCTCTCATAGTCTTTGGGAAACTGAGGCCCCGGACTAATCAGACTTTTTGAGTTAAGTACAGACTGCTCTAAATCACATGGATTTAAGGTCAAGGCTTCATTGAATTTTCTAGAGGGGATAGGGAAGTCCATTTCACTAGAGATTAAAAGAAAAAGTACAGTTTGTAGACAGAGAAATCCAACCAAACTCAGAGTTCCGGAAAGATCAAAGAGAATCGATATATGAACAAGAAAGATGACCTGAACATTCAATGATAGTATCATGACACCTAACTCACATTGGACCCCAACTGACAATGAATTTACAGTATGTTTTTTAAGGCCTGAAAGAATAAAAAAAGTAGGCTTTTGGCTAAAAAAAAAAAGAAAATAACAACAACCTTTCAGCATCAAGGCAGTTGGTTATGAAATACCCTTTATTGATGGATTAAGAGAGAATCAGCACTTGAGGGTCAGATAGGTGGAGCAACCTGGACACCTCAAGTTTGCACCCCAGCACCCTCAGAACAGGCACCTCCAACCATGGTCTGAACTATATGCCTTGAATTCTGAGCCAGGGCAGAGCTGAGCAGCCATCTTTGTGAGTCTTTTAAAGAAGACTGATGAGGCACCTAGGCTCTCTCTTTTATGTTTTATGTCCGAGTAGCTTTGGACATAATGTCCGAGTAGCTTTGGAGCAGGTGCCCCCAACTCACATCATTAGTCAATAATTAGAGGTTCTCCTTCTTCCTCTATCCTATTGTTTAGAACAAATTGGTTTCTTCCTCTTCTTCTTTTTTTTTTTTTTAAACTTCACCTAAGACCCTTTTGTTTGAATTTACAGCAGCAGTAAACAGACCCAGATCTGGAAGTACTGACCTACTGCTGCCTTTGTAGACCCTTTGCCTGGTAACAAGATTACCTGAAGGGTGGTGAGCCTGCACCACCACTGAAACACAGGACCCCAGGACCTTTGGGGACAAGGCACAGGCATCTTTGTGCAGTTGTTTGTATCACAATAGGTGCTGGTAGAGGTGAGAAGTGGAGGAGACTTTCTCTCCCGGGACAAGCCTGAATCTTTAAATTCAACCCCAGACAACTTTAAGGACAACTTGGCCTGACACCAAGTCAAGGGCATGTTTCTGCTTGGAATTCCTGGGAATGTCTGTGGAGAGGAGTCCCAGGGTAACACTGGACCACTCCTTCTAGGGGACAGATGGGTGGAGTGTGCCATTGTAAGGAATCTAGTGTTTATGGAATACAAATATAAATCTGACCGCCTTTGTCCTCTCACGCTGATAAAGTATGTGACTTGCTGGTTTGGTTATATAGACATTGTTTCAACAGGCCACTCCTTGTTACTCTTCTGTCTCATATGATATGGTACTAGGACTGTGGATGCCAGTGTTAAGGCAAATTGTGTAGAATCTATTGTATTAAGTTCTAATATGGTTGTTACACTGTGCCATAAAAGACCAGGTGGTTACATGAGATTTCCCCTAAAAGAACTGGGGGCAGTAAGAGAGAGTTTATCAGAAAGGAAATAAGAACTTCCTCTTTATGGTAGATAGATAAGGAGCCTCTGTATCTCCCCAAGTTTACTCTACTCTCTGGAGCTGAGAGGATTAGTGGTGAATATAGGCTGCTGGCTAAGGAGTAAGAAGAAAGCTTAACATCTTGAAGAAAATAGAAACTTAAATGCAAAGTTCCTCTGAACATGCAGAAGCAAGGAGCCAGACCACCCAACTTCATGATACTTCCATACTTTGCTTCCTTAAAGTATCCTTGATTCCAGCAAAGCTTTATCTAGATGGCATGATCTCGCCTTCCTTTCCAATTAGGAAAAGGGCCTCTATCTCACCTGGCACTGAGTTACCCTTACCACACAGTGAACCTCAACATCAGGACATGGATCTGTTGCCCTCTGACTCTTCCTCACTCGTCAACTTTGGGGGAATGCCTACTCATCTCAAGGAGGCCTCAATAAGCATCCTTACAATCAGTCTTGAACAAGATCATAGAAACAGACAGAACTGAAGGCAAAGATAGAATGGGGGAAGCAGGATAAGTTCGAGTTGACAAAATGCATGGTAACATAGTCATCCTAAAGCCTGATCTGCAATGTGGGAAATTTGCCCAGACGTTTCCTAGACAATCTCTTATTTGAGTGTGGACATGGGAATTTGAGTAATAAACAATAAAGTATAGTATTTCAGCAGAATTTCTCAGTGGTATCAAAAAAAGTAATAGAGTTCAGGAACTAAAAATTAACTTTGACTGTATCACTGTCCATAAGAGATTTGTCAAAGGGAAGTATAGCCACAGAGTGATGTGAGGTTACAGACGCAGAAGACAACTCAATGGGCCATACAGCATGTACTCTTTTGCTTGGATGGGAGTCTGTCTTGTTTCATTCAGTGTGATAGTTTTGAGATGCACACATACATCCATAATTCATTTTATTGCTAAGTAGTAATCCATTTTATGCATATATCACAGGTTTTTTATCCACTAACCTCTGATGTTCATTTATATTATTTACCAGTTGAAGATACTACAAATAAAGACCCCATGACCACTAAGTAACAATCTTTGTAGGGAAATATACTTTCATTTCTTTTGGATAAATATATCGGAATGGAATTTATTGCATTTATTTAACTTTTAAAGAAACTGCCAAACTACTTTCCAAAGTGTAGAAGCTTTCCAGTTTCCACATAGCCCAGTCAACATTTGGTGTGGCTAATCTTGTCATTTTAATGATTCAAATAGGTGCATAGTTCTATCTCTATTGTGTTTAATTTGCAGTGCCCTAAATAATGAGTATTTTTTTTCAGGTAGTAATTTGCTATTCTTACCTCTTCAAATGCCTGTTTAATTTTTTTTTTTTTTTGGTCCAGTAAAGTGTTTACCCCATATTACTGAATTTTGAGACTTCTTTACATATTCAGGACACAAGTCCTTTTTCTTCTCCCAGACTATGGGTTGTCTTTTCAGTACGTTAACAATAACTTTTTCATAGAAGACTTTTAATTTTGATGAATTCCCCTTCATCCATTATTTTCTTTTATTGATTGGTACCTTTAAAAAATTATCTGACACCAGTTCTTTTATATTTTCTCTTAGACGATTTATAGTTTTATATTTTGTGTTGAGGCTTAGGGGAGTTCAGTTTTTATATATAAGGTATGAGTCACTTTAATTAATTTCATTTATTTTTGAGTCACTTTATATAAGTATCTATTGTTCCAGTACTCTTTGTTGTAAAGACCATTCTTTCATATCCTGACAAATCTCTGTATCTTTCTTGAAAAAGTAATTGTCCACATATATGAGCAGTTATGTAGTGATTCTATATTCTTTCACACATGTCTATCTTTGTGCCAATATTGTGCACTACTCTGATTTGTGTAGATTTAGCTGAACTTCAGGTTACACTCCCTGTATAATTGTCCTGATCCTGAATCTTTACTTCAGCTTTTAACATATTTGCGATTGTCTCATTAACCTCTAAGATACTCATGACTTGTAATTTGTAGATGGCTAAGCCTTGGAGTGAAAGGAACAGGGAACACCAACAGAGCCCAGGGCTGGAAACTATCACTGGTAGAGAGGGAAGAAAAAGAGAAAAAGACTAACATTTATTTAGTACAGTACATCACACTGGCTAGGGATGACCCCTCACAGTCCCATTACACCAATTTGAACCTTGGGTCACTATTAGTATCAACTTGAATGTGGGTAAGTTATTTAACCATTTCATCTATAAAGTAGAAATAATAATAGTAGCATTGACTATTAACATGGATTATTTATATAAAATGTTTACCAGAGTTCTTTGCACATAATAAATACATGATATATCTGCTATAACATCATCAACATCATCATCATCATTTCCACAGCAACATATCCAGCTGTGTTTCCACTACCTGTTCTATGTTATCTCATAAGGTCTCACAACCTCATGAGGAAAGGGTCACAGTCAGGTCTATTTTCTCTTCTAGGACAGCAAGCCTGAACTTGTCTCAGATGAAGGAGGCAGAAGGCGAATCTCTGCTTTGAGAATGAAACTGAAAGAGAGGAGAGTGCAGACTTCTGAAGTCTGGCCAAGAAGCCTTTAAAAACCCAAAGACAAGAGGTCATATGAAAAGAAAAAAAAATGGCAAAAGCCAAAATCCAGAGGAGGCAGATGATGTCTGGAGATACGGACCAGGGTGCAGAAAACAAAGCCTAGGTCAAAGTGGGGTGCCAAGATGAAACTAGACTCTATCCTTCAGTTCCCCCACTCTCTGAAAGCAATCTGCCTACTACCTGCATCACTAGGGCAAATTTCCTGATTGTGTCTTACAGTATTTTTGTTCTGCTTTCAAGACTCCTTTTTCTACTCGGTTTGAATGTATCTTCTCATTAATTCATGAAATAGCCACATTTTAAAGCTGTAAGGATGAAAGCTGTATTAAGCAAAAGAGTGCAAAAATTGAAAATAAGCAAACAAATATACACTTTTGCAGAGTGCTGAGTAGAGTGAGGGAGACAAGCAGACACAAATAAAATCCCAAAACACTGGAATTAACTACAAAAGGAAGTGATATCGAATGTCCCATGAAATGAAGAATAACATTCCTAACTACTTAGTTGAGTCAAAGATTAGTCCTTAACTATATAGTCCCTACTGGAAAGTAAGGATTTTAGGAAGAGGGAAAGGGAAAGAGTAAGAGAGAGTCCTGCTTCACCCATTGTTCATTTCTCAATAGCTAACTCAGGGTCTGACTCACAGATGTGATAAAAATCAAATAATTTTCATTTGAAATCAAATAACTTTCATTTTCTCCATTTTTCTCCATGTCATATACTGTTGCCAGTTTGTTTCCCAAAGCATAGAACAAGCAATTGTTCATAGAACAAGCAATTCTCCAGTCAATTCTTTTAACTGTACCAAAACGTAGTCAGAATTAAGAGTATTTTCCTTAGGCCCATGGATCACTTGACTTTATTGGTGTTCAGCAGCAACAACAACAAACAAACACTTCTGGAAGCAAAAAAAAAAAAAAAGTTTTGTATCAGAAGACTGTAGAAAGTTCAGAGAATAGAATTAAAGGCTGAAGGACCAAATTTCCACATGGCAGGATTCAGGGTGGTTCTGGATGTTGAAAGCTTGAACTATGGTCTGAGGCTTCAGGAGCAACCCCAGGGGTGAACAGAAACCCAGTGTAGTCACACTTCAGTACATTCACTCAGTCACATATTCCAAGGAGAGATGTTCTATTCACGTGGGGGTATAGGGCATAAGATCTTTCAATGCTCAGCAGAGATGGGGGTCAGTCTACGCTACTTGAATTGCTCCACCAGAAAGCTATCCAATGGGAAGAGAACTTCCAATGCAAAACCAGGGAGTTGTTACCAGAAGAGATGAAAGCCAAGCAGGCAAAAACAAGAGCAAAAAAAAAAAAAAATCAAAATGAAATTTAAAAAGCATTAAATACTTGACCATTAAAGCTGTCAAAAATCTCACAAAACAGGTACAAGTGCGTCTGTACCCAGGACACTCATCTCCCAGGTACAGTTTCTCTGCTTCCCTCCACCCTGGTACCTAAGAAGAGAAGGTGGGCAGGACCATGCCCAAACCCCAAGCTAGGTATTTTTCACTTTTGCTCACATGTGCTACCATGACCTGTTATCTCGTTTGAAAATGACCAGCCTCTGAAATTCCTCAATAGCACTCTAAATGCCCATCGACAGCTGACTGAATAAAAAAGATCATATAAAATAAATAGACAAAAGAACATTGACCCAATGGAATGTTACTCAGCTATTTAAAATAAGAAATAATGTCTTTTGGGACAAAATGAGTGGATCTTGAGGCGATTAAGTGTAATAAGTCAGAAAGTGAAAGTCAGTTACAAAACAGTTTCACTCACTTGAGCAATGTAGAAACCAAAGACAACAACTGGCAGAACAATGAGGATAATCCTCAGACTCTACGGAGTTCATCCTTGTCACCACTGCATAGCTCTGTTCTGAATGGTGGGTGTGATACATGCAAAGCCATGAGAACGTGCACAGACAGAGCAGGAAGGGCATGGCAACCCCATGATAAACCTCAGCTCAGGCAAGGGGTTGCTCTGACAGGGCTCCTCTTACTGACATCACTGAAAGTCACTGAAAGTCAGTGACTTTCTTCCCTCTAAAAATGTGAAAGCTCTTATAGATGCTGGTTTTATGCTTGATTTGCTTCCCAAAAAGCAAATCAAATTGACCATAAAGAGCTGAAAACTTAGACATAGCCAAGCCTAGGAATCATTGGATGAAGATTGAAGAAAGATGCAGAGATGCACAGAGAGACAGTATAATGTGACCACAAGAGCACAGTTTTAGGGCCCCGCTGCCCTGCTCATCACTTACACATCCTGCCTCTTCATTCAGCTGTTTAACCTCTTTAAGCCTCAGTTTCTGCATCCAGGAAATGGGATATAAAGTAACTTCACAGAATCGTCCTGAAAAACAAGTGAATTAACACATGCAAGTGCTTAGAACAAAGAACCTGGCACTTATTAACAATATGGGGGGGGGGATTGATATCATGTTTTACCAAATTTCTCTCCCCAGGCACATTTTTTCACAACTGACCTTCAGAGAGAAACTGACTTCAGAAACAATGTCAATTATTTTCAGTGCTCGCCTGTACTCAGGCTTGTGGATCAGAGCTCAGAAATGACTCAGGAAGCTCACCCTGTATGCCAAACATTTCTGGCAGATCTTTTCCATGCCTAGGTGTCACCAGTTAATTTCACTGAATATGCCTTTCCCTGAGCCAGGAATGTGTTGACACATCTTTGCAGAAGGATGAACCACGAGACCTAAAGTCCAAACACACTTGAATGGTCAAGTCTCCAAGCAGAAGGGGAGGAGGAGGAGCAAAGGGAAAGAAAACAAGGAACAAACATATTTAAAGAAACTTAGGATGTCATCCTGAACTTCTAGCGCCACCTCCCCACTGCCATGCTCACACCTGGTCCTCTGTGGTCATGACCACAGAGAGACTGGCCACCTGGCCTCACCTTTTTCTATTCACTTTCTCCCAGCCTGCAGATCTTTGAGCACGGTTGGTGTTACCTAACCCTGTGCAGACGTATGATCTTATTTCCAACCAAAGGCTCACCAAAGGAGCTCTCTTTGAGGCATTTAGGACCTCCCAGGATGTTGAGGAGTGGAGCTCACCTCAGTTTGCTAAGCCAGACATTCCACAAGGGAAATAGAGAGGAAAGGAGAAAATTTCAGCATTGACAAACCAATTATGTTCAATATGCATCCCAGAGGCAGTGAGGCATCTCTCACACAGCTCATATAACTCTCAGACAGTAGTAGCAGGGGTGTCTGCTGCTCCCTGTCCCTGCATCCCTCACAGGGCAGCTTGATATCTTTTTCTCTGTATCTTCTTGTGTTGCTGCTACCCCAATGGGCCTCTATTCCCACCGGCTCTGATGAGAAGTTCAGCGCGTGCACATTCTTTGTGAGTCACCTGGCTTGCAAGTCCAATGTCAGCATCCCTCTGTGCATCTCATTTTCAAACTCCAGAGGAAAGAAGATTTAACTGCATTAATATGGAAGCTGGAGGAACCCACAAGGCAGAGCTGTTGAACAGGCCTTGCATTGTTACAGGGCAGACCCAGAGTCCTATCATGTGTTAAAGATAGATGATATAAAGCAAATCTTTGTTGACCTTCAGTCATCAACATATTTTTTTATACTTCAGGTTGTTTTACCTGGTGTGTGACTTCGACAGGTATGGGCATACAAGAAATAACTAATTTTATAGCACATTTGTGAGTGCTAACAGAAAGAGAGAAGCAAGACAAAGGACAACCCTCATGGATGGAGTCTGGGGGGAAGATTGCACCTCTTTCAGGGTCAGTTTGCATGCATGAATCCAGACCTGTGAGTAAGCAGGATCAGAGTTTGTCATAGTCTCCATTTACAAATGGTTTCTTTTAAAATATCCTTTCTGATCAGCTCTTCATAGGAGGAAATTCTCTATCCCAATGGGCCAGGACAGCCCCCCGTGTGAAGTCAGCCTTTAAGCATTCAGCAGGGATGTGCCGGACCACCCAGGCTCCCCCAGCTCCCAGCCCAGTCACCAGACTGGCTGTTTCTGTGTTGGCTGGGGTCCTGTGATCTGGGCCACAAGGATGCTTGAAGATTTCTGCCTTTCCCCCCATGGCGACTGATTGCATCATTAAACACATCTGGAGAAGCATGTGTTTAGGTGAGTGATAGCAGATATGCTTGGAGAAAGATTTCCAGATCTGTTAAAATCTTTTGCCACCCTGAGAATCTTATTTCACTTTCAGCTCCCTGTCCATGAAAAGGAGATGCAGATGAAGACATAATGTGAAAATGGATTTCAGTGGAGATTGATAAGAGCATCCCCTCATAAATAAACTGGGTGAGGAGGGTAATTTGGCAAGAGAAGTCTTCAGTTTCAGAAACTGACTTCAGAAACGGATAGAAATTCAGTGAGATCACAACTATGGTCTGACAAACCCCTCCCATGTCAAACATTTTTTCACTTAGTTCTTTAATTATAAATATGATATAGCTATAAGCATAATTTTCCTAGAGTTTCTCATTCGCTAATATTATTGCACATATCACCCCATTTCCTTCTTGGGGGTATAAAAACCTGTACTTTTATGGCTCAAACTTTTGTAGTTGCGATGACAATCACTCTATTCCTTTGGATGGAGAGCAACCAAAGTTGCAACTCATGACTCAGCTTCCTGTGCACCTGGCCTTGAGTCTGCTCCCCGAGGGAGGGTCACTTAGGGCACAGCACCAGCCTCATGACATCAGCCTTGTTTCCCTACCTCAAGGGGGCAGGTTCCAAGGTTCTGCTGAGTTGCCACAGCTTGTGTACTCCAAGTCTATACTGCAATGATGGAGGGCATCCCCATCTTGGCTAAGTTGGCCTCACTCTCTTCTTGATTGTACTAAGAAGTCTGATCATTTCATACCAGGGACATACAGTTACCACCAAGAGTCTGGGTCCAACTGCTTCCACTGTGCAAACAGGGTGGATGAGTATCTTCTCCCACCCCTACTGGGTCAGATGAGCATTTCCCAGGGCTGGAGTAGGTATGGAGTACCTGAGCGTCTATCACTCCCAAAAGAGACATTGAAAGGGTCCAGAAGACTTAGTTGAAATGAGACTTGAGAAGGCAGACCAAAATAAATTTGCTTATAATAACCTAGATATTCATGTCATTTACACACACAAACACACATATATAATGCTAATAAGACATTCATATTTGATTTAAATGTTATCTCAAGTTCCTCTGGGTAAAATCAAGATCAGAGAGCTCCATCTTAGACTGGGGGTGCTGGAAGGGGGTACAAATCTGAAGGGGCTTGATAGCTATAGATGTGATAGGCCTGGGACTTGGCAGATGCTTGTAAGATCAATTGCATGCAATACATTGAAAATGTTCAGTTACAGAGTGAAACTGTGTTGTTTCAGAATATATGTGGTTTGAGGGTTCACAATTATCTGAAAGAAAAACCCCCAGAAATAAGATGTCAACAACTTCATTTTTGTAGCCCATATTGATGACTGTGAAAAACTCTTTGGCATCAATAAAACTTGAGTGATTGCCTTTTCCAATTGTCCAAAATGAGAAGCAGACCCAAACAGGCACATTTCTGCCAAGGGAGATTTCTCTTAATTATCCCTGAACCTCATTTGCTACAGGCTTGGTAAACAACTGGAGTTTTTGCTCCAGATACTTGCCCCTCTGTACACACATGTGCCCATGTGCACATGTGCACACACACATGCACAAAATGCATACCTATCAATATAAACTAGCAGGGCCAGTCTGACTGGGAAGATGGTTATTGAATTTGTTAGGTAATAAGAGCTTTGCACAGAACAGATAAAAATCATTTGCCAAAAGCTTTATCACATGGGTCCCAGTTTGCTAAGATGTCCTCAGTCTTTGTGTTTGGATAAATTACTCAAAGTGACTTGCCTTCTAAAACCACACAGAATTCCTTTTTACACAATAAAACCTCAAGATTCCTAAATCTCATAGAAGTACAAAAGCCACATCCCTTAGGAGAAAGAGGAGGCAGTAGCCAAGAACATCATTTCCAGCATTCAAGAGACTGCCTCCTCGCTCACATACCCATCATGATTTGTAAAGGAGGTGAAGGGTCCAGCTCATTCCACCAAGGTTAAAAATTTGAGGCCAAGAGGTGGGTGCCTGAAGCTGAGTCTGAGAGGAACCAAGGAGGGTGACCACCCATTGAAACCAATCAAGGATGCCATCTCCTCGGAGCTGAAATCCAGGAAGCCAAAGATCATTTTCCAAAAGACTGTTTTCTAAGGTCAGGAGGTGAAGGGAACAAATGATGTTCCATCTCCCTGAGGGCCCTGAAGATTATTAGATTACCATTTTAAGACAGGAACATTCTGACATGATGTAGTATTTGGACTTAAAAGTAAAAGGCTGAATTGAGAGCCAATTTGTTGAGTTGGATGTTGGGGAAGCTATTTCTCTTCTTCTGACCTGACCATTTTCCTCTTCTATTGATTCATTACATCTACATACCCTAACACTTTTACCATATGACTGCTATTATTTTCCTTTATCTTCTCAAGTCCCCATATTGGGATCAACTATTGGTCAAAAAAGTTAATGAGCACAATAGGGACCAATCAGACTGACCTCCCGCCAGCACTCCTTGGTCCTTTGCCCACCATCTCTGCTCTCTTCCATCTCTGTCCTCTCTCTATCACGATGTTTGGCGTCAAGTGATACTACACAAGGTTCTCTTTTGCTATGAATGCTGAGAAGTTGGTCAGGCAATGATCTTCTTTGCTCCCTCCACCCCCACTGCCCACATATGAAATAAACCCTCTTATGAGGACTAAATGATATAAGTAATAAAATTAATGAGATGATCAGAGTAGAACTATTCTAATTACACAAGTCCTTTAACAGCAGAGATTATTCTCCTGACTTCCTTTTGTTGTGTCAACCCTGAGCCCCTAGAGGCCCTGTTCACAAAACTTTACCACAAAGTTCCTCATCGCATGATCAGCAAATGACCCCAGAGTCATCTGAGGGACAAAGTAACACGGCTCCACAGCACTCTTCCAAATAAGTAGAAATCAGGTACAGCTTACCGACTTTTGTCTAAAATCTGACCTATTTTTTAAGGTTGCCATTGTTTTCATAAATTCACTTTCCTTCCTTTGCTTCCTGTACATAAAGAAAATTCACACTCACACACTTGAAACACATCACAACACAGAAGGTGCATGATGTCACCCCACGAGACCTCCATGCAGGGGAATTCCAAGTCAGAGGTTGTGTCTCCACTAGAAGCTCCTGGCACTCCAGAACCACTGGCTAGTCCACTCCCAGCCTGGTGACCCCCACTGGTCTCAGCATGTGCACACATGAGTGTGAATGACAGAGGAAACTGGGCTGGCAGAAAAGGAAAGAAAGGGGGAGCCAAAGAAAGATCTGTCTGCTGATAGACTTTGCAGATGGATGTTGTAATTGTCCTGAGTTGTCGAGATAACATCAGTCTTACTGTTGTTATCTTATTCTTGCGGACTCTTGAAGTCTAATAAATATGAGAATATTAAATGCTTTACCATAAAGGTATATAAAATTAGACCTGGAAAGAAAAAAAAAACATTCATGAATGTAAATTATCATATTCTGTTTATAACTTTTGGATTTAAGGGAAGAATAGGGATGTTTCTTTCCTTTGTGTGCTCCTCTCCCTTCCATTTAGAACCTCATCTTCATTTTCTGCTTTCTTCTATTATTTACAGTCTTTGTGTTCTATTTATCTCCTTGGTGAAGATGCTTCCTGTACTTCTCTCCCTCCCAAGAAGTTGAGGGAGATGACTTTATTACATGTTTCACTTACCATAGCTCCAGGCTTAATTATCTTTGAATTCTCTCTATAAACTACATCCCTGGAGTCACTCACAGACTTCATCTATCATGTTACTATCACAGGAGGACTGCTAGACCTGGATATAAAATGATCCTGAAGCCATAAGACATAAAAAAAACCCTGAAGTCTGGGGGCATGGATGGTGAGGGTAGAGTCTTCCTCCAGGTAGTATGTTGAATGAGTGGACAGAAAGGGCAGATGTGCTATTGGATTTTAGATTCACATGTGTGGGTCTCTTAGATGGAGTGAGTCACATTCAGTCCCACACCAGCCAGGTTAGCAAGGGCTGGTGTATCCATGTGATGCAGTCCACGAACACCTGCACTGTTCTTTATGTAAGGCAGAGCTATCATAAGAAGGGAAAGACTGTGACCCTGAGACACTCCCTCCTTTCAAATTGGAACTTGAAAGAGATGGGTTTTCTGGAGCTGACCTTAATCAGGTTCACTACAATGGCCTCTTCATTTATCCAACCAAATAGCACTTATTAGACCCCCAATGTAGGAGAGATGCAGTGCGAGGTCCCAGGAAGAGAGAACAACTTCCCAAACTCTTGAGCATACGGTCTTCTAAAG
This sequence comes from Uropsilus gracilis, assembly GCA_004024945.1. Classification (NCBI taxonomy): domain Eukaryota; kingdom Metazoa; phylum Chordata; class Mammalia; order Eulipotyphla; family Talpidae; genus Uropsilus; species Uropsilus gracilis. The sequence continues at coordinate 31,605 of PVHY01017131.1, forward strand.
GAAGATAAAAGACTCCTTGATGAGAAGTTCATATCTAAAGAGGAAAGAACAACAAAACTAAGCCAGACTATCAAAACCAAGCCAAGATAGAAAGGAAAGGACCCCTGCAATGGCAAGTCTGGGGGTTCTTGGAAAGTGATGGCAAGAAAAGCAGGTCCACCAGTAAACTCTAGGCAGGGTCCCCCTAGTGGCAGTCCAGGAAAACAGCTGGAAAATGACCATCTCGGGTGTAGCTCCAGTGCTGTGCACAAAGAGGCAGAGCTAAGGCCACTTAAGTATGACGTTTGTCCAAAGAGAATCACCATAGAGAAACTTTTTGTGTTGGGAGATGTCCTAACTAAAAGCTGTTTTCCTAACTGGATCAAAACTTGTAAAAAACTGGACCAGGATAACACCCTCACACCCTGTACAAAACTTAACTCAAAATGGATAAAGGACCTGGAAGTGAGACCCGCAACCATAAAATACATAGAAGAAAACCTGGGCAAAACCCTTCATGAATTTCACCTCAGAAATCCATTTGGAGAAACAACTATGGCTGGCAGAAAAATGA
>PVHY01017132.1:0-32102 GCA_004024945.1 Uropsilus gracilis
TTTTTTTTTTTTAATGGGACTCTTAAAACGCTGGTGTGTATTTCCAGATGCCTTTCTTACTGTCTCAAATTATTTGCTCATCATTTCCGTGTTGACCATTTATTCTAACAACATGGATGGAGCTAGAAGGAATCATGCTAGAAGAAATAAGAAAGAAAAAGAGAAATACTGAATGCTGAATGGTCTCACGTATATGAGGGATAACGGGAAAACAAAGAAACAGACAAGAAAAATATAAAAGTAACTCTCGGTAAAATTGAAGCATAGAGCATGAGAGTGAGTGGGGGAAGCGAGAGTGGGAGGGGAACAAAAGACTAAGAGGTTTTTCACAGGTGATAAGGTGGTGGGAGAATCCAGGGTAGATAATGATGCAAAATAAAACACATAATAAATAATAATAATAATATTAAATGGTGTTAAATATGCATACATGATTCTCATATATTACAGATGGATATTTATAGTAGATAATGAGAGATAAGAAAACTTAAGGAAGTACAAAGTGACTCAGATCACTAAATATTGACCATTACATACAAAATTAACTCTGGATAGAAATTTTCTCCATTTTAATAAAGTTTTTCAAACTTAATTCAGGTTCAAACCAAAAGTGTATTGTCTTCATGCAAGTCTTGGAAATATTTTTTTATATTTTGAATGTATAGCAAATGTTACTTGTAATTTCATTTGGTAAAATAAATTTAACATTATTTTCTCCAAAATAAAAACAAATAATAATCTAAAATAATCATTCAATTTATCATAACACCTAGAAGTCACAAAAATATTTCTTCAATTATAGTGACTAAAAATTTTAAGAAGGAATATCTTTTCCTTCCTCAATTAGAATAAGAAGTTCCTAATTTTTGAATTTGTTATTTCTTCTTTACTCTTCATTGTGGCTGGTTCCTTATTTTGCATTTGATAACATACTTTCATTAAATTAAAAAAATTTCATGACATAAAATCATATATAGACATTCTCTATTATTGGGATATTAAAAGAAACTCCACAATAATCAATGACTATATCTTTATAAGAAAGTGAAATACTATAAATTAAAAGACTGATTACAAGATAAGTGCCTGTTTTGGAGGAATTAGTACAATTATTTATATTTGCTAAGAAAAAGGGGAAAAGGAAGATAAAGAAAAGGGAGTACTGACATGAGTATAGCCATTTATATTATGAAAAATACTTTATAATTTGGGGGTCTTGAAAACATTTTAAAAAAGAAAACTGGAAACTCTTCAAAGCTAGGGTTACTGATAAAATAATGCTTACAGTTCTTTTTTGTAGAAAATTCAAAAGACAAATGTGTTTCTTCTGGGTGAAACATTACTATTTTAATTATGTATAACATTTTTCTACAAGATAATTTACTAATTTAAACATTTTTCATTCTTAATTTGAATATATGCATGTTTTCTTCATTAAAGTATACTTGATTTAGTAAAGTAACATAATTCAAAATTTATAGAAACCAAGAAGCATTGAATTTCTCTTTATTGTTATAATTGTCTTCTGAATATAAAAAGCAAATTCTTCTTTTTATTTATCATTCTTTATATATATTGACTTGTCAAAATTGGAGTGAATGGGTCTTATCTAGTGAATATTAGGAAAAAAGAAGCCCTCTTTGCAAATGGAATGCACATTTGTCTTAGCAGCTGTCTGTTGATTAAGCCACAAGTGACTATATCCCATCATTACCTGACATTCTTCTTTCTCAGTCACTCTTCTCAACCTGAGTTAATAGACTTCAGGAAAAGTAAATGTAAGAAATCTGCTTTCCAATAGCTGTAGCCATCTTTATCTTATGTATACATTAAACCACTGGTGATTTGATTTAAAATAAAATGTATATTAAAATCAGTTCAATAATAAACATTTAAAATAAATTAATTCGAATCAATTTGATTATGTATATATTGTATGTTTTACTTAGATAATTTTCTTTTATCACACTAACTCTTCAGGTGTTCAGTCATTTTCAGAAGATAGCGACATCATTTAAAAATTTTAAATTAGGGAATAAAAATATAGTAAATATAAGTTATCTAAAATAAAATTTGATAAGGATTGAATAATTACTATTTAGGTAGCAACTGCTATGTAACTATTCCAGACTGAATTGTGTCTGGTTTAATTAGCAAATTCACATGTTGCAGTAGGAAACACCACTTGACATATTCTTGAGATAGGGTTTGGGGGAAGTAATTGCAGTAAATGAGTTCATAGGGTGAAGTTGATATAGGGTTGTCAGTGATGCAGGGGCACAGTGGCTCGTGCCTATAAGCTTCAGCCTATAAAGTGGCCGGGGCTAGGGATCACAGTTCAAATCCCACTCAGGACAACATAGCAAGATCTAGTCCCCCCAAAAAAAAGTAGCTGGGTATGGTGGCACACGCCTGTAATCTCAACTACCTGGGAAGCTGAGGCTGGGGATTGCTTGAGTCTGTGGTACCCCGGGCAACAAGAGCCTGCAGTTCCACTGGCAAAAATAGCAAGATCTAGTCTCAAAAAAAAAAAAAATGTACTTGTGCCAAAATACCCTGGTGGGTGGATTCTGAGAGAAAGGTGTGAGAGAAGTGCCAAAAGGCAGATCAAAGGAAGGAACTGGGAGAGGGAGAGGGGAAGAGAGAGGGAGAGGAAGAGGGAAAGGGAGAGGGGGATGGCAAACTGAGAGAACAGGCCCATGTGGCCTGCCAGGGGTAACCCCCCTGGAAGAATGAGCTGGAGGTTTCAAGGAACCATGCTGACTGGCAGAAGAGTAGCCAGTGTAGTGTGGCACCAATGCAAGGTGGCATAGAAAGCTGGTATCTGGATATGACCATAGATTTGGAAATCTGATTTGTTCGTCAGCAATTGTGGAAGAAATTTGAAGAGGTTTGGAGAAGTGAAGTAGTTCAGAAAACTGGAGAAGAAGCAAAGAGAAGATACCGGATAAGGACTGGACATTGCAGGGTGCCTGCAGTCTTGGAGAGGTGCCATCTTGGAAATGTGTTTGGGACTTTTGGACTAAGGGGTACTTGGGGTGAAATACCATCTGTGGCTTTGAGAACTTTTGGTTTTTCCTGGTTAATTTCCCTTGTTAATAAACCCTGTTCTTAAACTGCATTTGTCTGGCAACTGCTACGCATCAGTGAAGTAAGTTGGGTGGCAGACGCTGCAATTTAAGTTTTCTTTCCTATAACTAGTTAGTTGGTGGCTTCTTCCACTTTCAACCGGAGTTCAGGGTCCTAATCAAAAAGGACTGACTTTATAATAAGAGAAAAAAATAAATGTTTGTCTGTCTTCTTCTCTGCAATTTGGGGGCACAAGAAATAACTGAAAATCTGCAAATCAGAAACTGAATCTTTACCCATAACCTAACCATGTTAACACTCTGATTACAAAATGACAAGCTACATAATTTTAAGAAAATCATTTCTACCTTTTTTACCACTCAGAATAGCAATTTGAGTCAATTAATAAGTTACTTTGTTATGGCAGTTTGAATTAAATAATTAATGAACTATTAGTTAATACAGAATAGTCTTCAACTATTAAAATTTTACATAATATAAATATTACTTCATTCAGACATACAATATATGAAAAAAATCAAATGACTTTTTTTCTGATTACTTCACAGTTTTGTACTGTTTAAATTTTATTTTAATGGTGGTCATTACTAAACAGATAATCACTTTTGTTTATCTATCAGTATCAAGAAAAATGTTATTTATAATTTCAATGATTCTGTCATGAAATAAGAAGATGGCATAAGGAATGTTAAATTCCTCTACATAGTTAAAGGAGAAATTCTGAAACCCCCAAAGAGGAAATCAATGATTCACTATGGAACTAACTAGAGAAGTCAAAAGAGAACAAGACACTGACAAGATAAATGATACTTGTGTGCATTGTACTGTGGTGAAGGATTAAGCATCTTATCTGATATTAAAGGGAGAATAGTAATGAGAGATAAAGAAAAATATATCATAGAATACATCAGTAAAAGTGCCACAAAAGCACATGAGAAACTAAATTAATTAGAATATTTTTAAATCATTAGAAACATTTTTAATTTTCATTGCCCTTGGAATTTTAAGTTTGACTGGAAATTATGTTCATCTTCAAATAGTAGTAAAGTCCAAATGCCATCCAGGATACATAGAGGTTGTTCATTAAATATTCAACATATATTTATTTTTTGCATGGTACATAAAGTTCTGTATTTGCTGTTAAGCATATGAAGCATATGGGTTCAGACACATGCATAGAATCCTAAGGTTTGACTAGCAACAGAACCTATATTGTCTCTACAGTTTGCCTTGAATAATTTATATAAACTAAGATCGGAAATATCACATAAAAATAAATAATAGGGTTCTTTTCTATACTGGTGAAATGATTTGAAGATTAACACAATGACAATGATAACCATGTTTGCCAGCAAAAAGTCTCCTCTGAATACCACCACAATTACCTCTCAATTATTAAAGCCCCAGAAGCAGACAGCAACAAATGTGGTAAGAGGCTAGGATCTAATTGAAAAGTATTGAATATAGCAACTACATCAAGAACATATTCTATAAATCATAATCAGTCAAAATTTGATAACTGTAGGACTTAAACCTAACATTACTGTATAACAAACCATTCAACAAAAGATTCACAAAATGTTTATTTCAAAAAATAATTAATGCTATAATTATAGATTAAAATATATGTCACAAGAATCCCACTCATATATCACATTACCAGAAGCTATTTAGACAATATACATGTATTCAAAATAAGGTGGAATTTAGGCTGAAATCAAGATAATTGAATAAATAAGATGTAAGAACATATAAGAAAACTTGTTGAGATTATCTGTATTACAGACTCTAATGTGGCTATTACTAAGATTGCTCTTCTCAGGAACAACTGACCTACTCACTTTTAGTTGGAAAGTACACCATTCAGATTAATAACTAAAATTCTTTCTGAAATACTACTAAGCATTTTTTCAATATTTCTAATTAATCTGGACATTTAGCAAGTGTCAAGAAGACTGTTAGGATTGTTCTTGACTCTTCCATACAGGATTTATATAGCAAACAATGTTACCAAACTGAGAATGCTTCTATGGGTTCACAATTTTTTATTATCTCAAGTTTACTTCAATTTTAAGTTGAGGGAAGTTATACTAAAAGTCTATCCAATTCAAGGTCATTTATTCTTTGTTATTTCCCATAGATGCTAAAAATTAATGTCATATTGACCTTATCAAATGTCTAAAAAGGTGTCTTCCTTGGGAAAACCTTGAATAGCTTTCTCTGCTAGCAGTTTGAGTTCTGTTATTTATTAGGTTTGACAAATTTCCTTTTCACTCTACATAATACTGTATTTTTGTCACTGAGCCTCAAAGACAGACTAATTTTCATCAGAAATTAAAACTAAAATTAAACGTTAAGATGCATGTATCTATTGAAAACAATATCCAGTAACTTTTAACAATAACCAAGTCTTATGTCTTAACCTGCCTAAGATGATATGCTTTGAGAAGTAGCTCTGGAAATTTTATTTGTGAGTAGAAGCTTTACTGGCTTTATTGTAAATTGTCTTTTCTATTTCATTATTTATATTGGAAATACTTCTGATTTAGTTTGTAATCTTTTCTGCAAAAGATACATTGTACTTTGTGCTTCTTCATACATTATACATAACAATAAGCAAAATTTACAGCAGTGTAAGCAAAAGAATACTTAGCTTTACTGCAATGTACAAAATTCAGTCAATTCAGCAAAAGCTTTGAAACTCTAGTGGAAACATGTTTACAGGCTGCATATGTGTTAAAAAAAAGTCCTTCAAATATATATGCATAGATTTTTTTTTCCCTTCAGAAAGAAATGAATGATTTAGGAAATTGAATGTGGCAAGTAGAAACATACAGTGTTCTCTATTCGCAGTAATGATGTGTAGTAGGCAGATCCAAGTCTAATTTCTACAGAATTGCTTTAAAGGAAAACACCACTAATTTCAAATTCCCATATAAGGACTAAAGCAATTCCAATTGAGGAAATAGTTATCATACTGAAAAACTGAAGATTCTGACCAGAACAGCCTGTTGTTCTCTGCCTAACTAAACTTTAGACATGGCTTTGACCTCTACAGGGGAACTGAGTTTGTCAGGGTTATTTTTTTTTTTTATTATTATTAGCCTCTATGACCAACACCTGTGGTATTATGTCCTCCCCAGGACTGTTCATGCCTGTTTGGGGTGAGTATGCCAATATGTGAGAGGGCTCACCTGGGTCTGGGTGGAGAGCCTAAATGGCAGTCACCCGAAGGGATGAGAGAAAACTGGAGTCCAGAGGAGAGTAACGGCTGTTGTGGGGGTGAAAGACTGGCCTACCTCCCAGCCACCCTTCCCCTGCCTGCTTGTCATACAATTGTCCCATCTTCCCTACCTGGTGTGCCTGTGTACCTGGTTCCCTGAGAGCACTAAAGAATAGCAAAATCCACCAAGGACTCCAATATACTTCTTTAGCTGCTAGAACCAATAAAGAACCTACCCAGATGGACCCATGCTTTCATAACAACCCCTGACCTTCCTTTCCTTTTAGCTTTTACTTTAGAAACTTGCAATTGCAAATTCTTTCAGTGTTCCTTTTGAGATGTAAATCTCCTTAGTCTTTTGCCATTTTCAAGAATTGGAACTTTTTCTAAAAGATAAGGGGGAGCATTCCTTTGAAATTTAACCATCAAGGTGTAGTCCCTCTCTCTGTCTCTGTAAGAGGGGAGAAGCCATAACCAATTAGCAAACACAGGTGGACCAGATCCCTCTCTAATGTCCTCTAGTGCTTTCCTATTAGGACATTTTGGTATTTAAAAATCTTGTCTCAGTGGAGCTGAGTTGAGTCACTTAGCCTGATGCAATTTTTCTTGAACAAGTTTTTGTCTGAAATCACTATGTGCAAAAATCTCTGTGGAACCAATTTCTACAAAACCTTAATAACTTCAGGAATAGTTTATGTTTATGTTTATAAATAGTTTATGTTTGAGTGTGATAATTTGAGGCTTTCATCATGTTTACTGAAAAGTATTTCTAAAACTCCATAGACCAATTGATATAAATGAGATTTACTCCTCTCCTTGCCTGTGTCATGCTTAAAAAATAAAATCAGTATCCATTATTCCATAAAAAGAGACTGACATCAGGTTCTGTTTTCTTTTACATCACAGAAACTTAACAGCAATGTGTGAGTAGTTATCTGCATGCTGTTTAAATCTTGACACTATTTGTAGTCTTAACAAATCCTAAACCAAACTGTGTTTTCTACCATCTTCTTGACAGATGTACAGGAAGATCTACAAATCCAACCTCTCCAAAAGAGCTTACACTAGGAGACAGAGTTCAATAGGACCCTCATGGTATTATAACCTGTGTTCATACCTTTTTAATATCATTCTCCCATGCATAAGAAGACATGGGACTTGCTTCTTAGCACGACAAATATCAAAGGTGAAGGGATATATGTGCTCCTGGTGACATAATTACAGAAGGCTGCTAAAATTGTGGTGCTCATTTGACTAGCCTGCCTCTCTGTTTTTTTTCTGTCCCTCTCATGCTACCTCTCACTTTCACCTGCTCCTCAAATCTCTCTCTCTCTCCTTCCATGACTGATTTAAAAACAGCAAGCTATCTTGGGACTTTGGGTTATAAGGGAATAAATTCTGCCCAAAACCCAAGAGGATTCAGAAGTGAATCTTTCACCAGTCAAGTCTTCAAACGAGAATACAGCCAAGCTAATGCCTTCACTGCAGCTTTGAGAGAACAGGGGATCAACCACCATTGTTGTCTGAACTCTTGAATGATTTGAAACAATACTATGGGTTGTTGTAAGCTGATAACTACATGATAATTTATTGCATATCAGTAGATATGCAATACACTGAGAGAAATTAAAATTGTGTTTTATTATTTCTCTACTTACTATCATCCTCATATATTTATTTGTGTAAGTTTAAAATAATCACCAAAACATTTTTGATATTACCACTACACTACCACCTCTACTCATTCAATAACACATATCTATTGCATCTCAATATGGCTACTTCCTTGAACACCCAATCAAGAGAACATTTTGTAACCAAGAAACTTTCCTTATGCATATTACTGTTCATTTATACTTACCCTCAAATCCAGAAAAAACAATGATCTTGAAAGGATGATCTCTCTCCCAAATTTTTCCTGCTCATCAATCACCCCCCATTTCATGTGTCACTGACTCAGACAATATCAGAAAAGCTCACCTTTCCCAGGCCACCTAGTAAGTCTGGCCAAAGGGAAACTGATCATGAGAAAAAACATTTCTTGCCTGACCAAACTATCCCATTTCACTTGCCCCATCTGCTTGATCAAACCCCCACTCCATGAAGCTAAAATATGTGGCTTCCTCAGTGCCATTCTTTGGCTGTGTGCTTGTTGGTGATCCAGGTTTCTTCTAATAAGCCTGTTTCCTACTCTAGTCTTCTGGTTTCTTCATTTTTTTTCTCCAAACCTAACAGATGCGATTTCAATTACTGCAGATTAATTTTACTTCCAGGCCTTAAATAAAATCTATATTATTTACTACTTTATATCTGATTTTTCACTCAGTACATCATTGAGGTCACTCCTATTTCTACATGTTTGCCATTTTTAAATGAATTTTGAGATTTTACAGTTTTAGCCTATAGAGAAAGCTTCTATGAACATGCTTCTATTTGTCTTTTAGTTGATAGGTGCTTTCATTCTCTTGGCACCACATCTAGAAGTAAAATAGATGAATCAAAGGTTAAATGTATGTTTAGCTTTTTAAAAAGCTGACATATTTTTAAAAATGTGTAAAATCCTATTCTACACTGTTTGAATAAAATTTCTAGATATAAATGATTGTCTGAACTTGATAGTATTATTTGATTTAATTTTAAACATTCTAGTGGACTACACTATCTTGTAATGAAAATTTTATTTTCAGAACATATATAAATTTGTGCACAACTCCTATCTCTCTATACCTCCTTTGTAATAACGAAATGCATTCATTCATGGTGCAATCGCACATCCCACGTATTTCCAATATCCTCTTTTCTTCTTACCAATTGATTTATTTTCTTTTGTATGATATTTATCTTTTTACCATTCTATCACATTCAAATAAATTATCAAACAGCAGGTTTATGTCTCTTGACAACTTGTCCTTTGTAAATTAAGTAAAAAAAAGTTATTCCATTAGAGTCTAGAGATTTTAAAGTTTCATTTCAAGATCAACAATACATGCATGATGTGAAACATTGTTACAAATTCAAATCATCTATATCCCGCATTACGCCTACTAACTCCAAAACTCCAGAAAGGGGATCAATCCATGTTTGAACTATTCCTCTGGGTAATTCTGTTGTCTGCTACAGTATGAGAGCTTTGATCCTTTTTAATAAAATTACTTGAAATTTTGTAGGACAATCTATGAATTTGTTTTATTCAATAGACTATGAGCTCACTGAAGCTAGGGACTACAGGTTATTCATTTTGTACCTCTTACAACTCAAGTGCTACACTGTGTACAGTCTAGAAAAATCAATGATTGCTTGTTGAATTAAATCATACAGAGAAGTGAAACAAATTATGTTTTTCTCTGTATCAACTGAATACTGAATAAATGATGTTTATTTGAAAATATATGTCCCTTGCTTCACTTTTACTGTGAACTATTCCCTCAAAATAAACACAAGGGCTACCAAGAAAGATGTGTTAACATTTAGTATATAACTGGAGCATTTCAAATACAAAAAAAAAAAAAAAAAAAAAAACAACAACAACAAAAACCTAGATATTTCTCTCTCCTTTCACACATTAAGTTGACTCTCTTTAAAGGGGAGGCACCTATATTTAGAAACAGTATTATTAAAAGTGAATTAACTTCCTTAGAACAATTTTATATGCTTTCTTTAGGAGGCACTTGTTATCACTTTCCTCTTTAATCAATTCTTATGGTGAATCAGGGATTTGTTTTGTTATTGTCATCTTCTTTACTGTTATTGATTAAAGCAGATCCTTGAGTAAAAGTTCTTTTGTTAAAACACTGATGAAAAAGGAAATAAGACTGTGCACAACTGAGCAAAATGTTGAGGACCACTTTTATTATATTTTAAAACTTCAAGTTACAGACCATGACTAAGAATTTAGGATGATTTTAAGTGAGAACCTAAAGAATGTGGTTTGCATAAGCAATCCCAATTTATGATTATTTACAGAGGGGGAACAATTCATAAACACTGCATTAATTGAATGTTCAAGTGTATATCCCCCATTACTATTTGAAGTCCACTTTTACAAGTATTTGCTCTTGATACCTCTTGACACAATTCTGAGTTATTACAGTTGTGATTCCTCTATGACCCCCTGCCTATAGGAAAATGTATCATACATAGAAAAAGAATGCATTTCAATTTTTCATGTACAAGCTGTATACAGAAGTTATCAAACCAACCTTTTTTTTTGCATTTCATCCTAGTTTTGATAATGTAGAGCTACATTAATATGTCCATAGTTTCTATGTGCGTTTTGCCTTTTCTACAAACTCATGCAACCCGTATTGACTGCATTATATGGATTCTTCTAGATAATTTTAAATTTTTAAGTGAAAATTTAAATTTTCTTAATTTGGGCAGAAAAAAATTACTGGAGGTTAAACGTGGCATTTTATTAGAGGTTAAATACATTGTCTATAACTTAGGATAGGCATAAATCATCTATGCGCTAGATGCCATAATTATATAGTAATAATTACTATATTGTTATTTTGAAAGAATTACTCTATAACCACTTCTTGTGGGTATTCTAGATGACCGTAACTTTCACAAAGCAATAAAAAATGAGTATATTTCCAACTGGTTTTAATTTATTTAAATTGATTCAAAACTGAAAATATAAAAAAAAAGTAGATATAGCAAGTTCATTACCTGTCCTCAATAAAATCTATCTTAAATATCTTAATAAAATAAATATCTTACCACAATATCTAATCACCAAAGTACCCATAATCCTCTACCATTGTCTATTGGGCACCCTCTACCCTTTAGTTCAATCTATATCCCTGTGATACATAATATTGTACAATACATAATATACCAGTTACCTCCATTAAAAAGTAATTAACTAAAAAAGGGGAAGATGAAAGGTTGAGTGGGACGATCACAATAAGCTATGGCGAAGGACTGTGGATGCCTTGGTGGTGGGTACAGTATGGGAACATACACATAAAGCATATAATCCTATACCTTAATTCACACACTGCATTGCAAACCAGCGTTGTCTCAAAAATAAAGAAGAAAAAAGACATAATGCAGATAAAAAAAGAAGAAAACAATATAACATTATCATGATGAGACCTGATTTGGTTTTCAGAAAATTCAGCATCGGCCTATAAGATTTCAAGGTTCCTCTCAAAGACATTTTCAGGTCATGATATGGAACTTGAATTGGGAGTACATTCACTTCTTCCCTAACTTTTACCAACACAACTCTGAACAGTCAAGCTAATGATTCTAGCTAGTGTGGTTAAAAATAAATAGATAAATAGATAAATAAATAAATAAATAGATAAATAGATAAATAAATAGATAAATAATAGAGAAATAAACAAACAAATAAAAATAAGTAAAGTATCAGATATATGGTCCCCTAAAACTTTATTTTTGAAAGTATTTGATTAAGAATATTGAATATGTGCCAGTATACATCAGAAGATGTAACATAAACAATGTGGCAAAATAATGTTACCTCAATAAGAAAAAAAGAGCAATGTTGCTCTCTCAGTCTCTCTCTCTCTTTCTCTCTCTCCCCCCTCCCCATACCCCTCTTCTGGTTCACACCATGATATTTTAGCACTAGCACTGTCTTTATCATTAGATAACGAGTCTTGAGTACCTTTACATCTAATTAGAACAAAGAGGAAATTTCTTGGACTCAATTCCCAGGACTCCCTTTTACGATTCTAGTCTCCAAAAATACTCTCAGTATCAAAACGTGTTGTTGAGAGGTTTGCAGAGAGAACTGGGAACAGTAGGATGTGTGTGCATACATATAACATATAACACATAGAGAGATATACATGTGCAAGTGAATATCACAAAACACACTTTCAAGGACTACGTGCACAAGCAGCAACGGGTCTCAGTCAAAGCACAGCTGATGCAGAAGCTGCATCACGTGGAGACCACCTGGCCGCCTGGCGTGGAGGCACGTGGCGTGAGTCACTAGCCGGAAAGGTTCGGCAGCCGCCATGGGGACGCTAGCACCGCTCCTGCGTCTTTCCGTCTCACCAGCCATCCGGTGATTCCTGTGACGTCATGGTCCTGCTGATTCCTACATCAAACTCTGTGACTCAGAAGCCTGACGGTCCCAGGTAGGCCAGCCTGACCACACGCCTGTAGCCACACTGGGTGTGCCGAGAGAAGGGAGGGAGGGGAGTGATGGATTGGGGAGCCACTCGTATGTACAACTCAAACGACTTTATAATCACTTCAAACATTTTTATGCACAATTCACATAAATGCATCTGAAACAAGGTTTTTTTTTGGGGGGGGGGCAAGGGGAAAAAATGTGCACACACCTAAGTGAACGTATATGTGTAAGTCAGTTTGCTTGCATTTCCATATTGGATAAATTATATATTGAGTCCTTTTGTGGACACCATTTTACCAACCACAGTGTAAGTAAGAGTAGACAAGGACTTTGGCCTTTAAATGTTGGTCTAGGGCAGTGCTCTTTCCAACTCATGACTATGCACTTGCCTCTCTTTTTTCCCTTTTCCTAATAAACCTTTCAAAATATAAACAAAGAATAAATGCATAAGGGTTACAGACACATTGTCCAGCGCCAAGCAGATGATGGCATGGAGTGTATCCATTTATATTATAGGATGCAGTGTGCTATACCTGCTTACAGGAGAATCACATAAAACAGACCTAAGATGTCAGGATAGTGAGCAATCGATCTCTGCTTGTCCTAGACCACTACAACCTACTTTTACCTAAGAGCATCTTTTCACTTGCTGTTCTATCATCTTGGAAAACCACTTCCTCTAAATAATCCTGTGTTTGCTCACTTAGTTCATGCAGGTCTCTGCTAAGATATCCATCTCAGTGAGTGATGTTTCTGGCCACTCTAGCTCCCCATGATGCTTTATTCTCTTTATCCTAATTTATTTTTCTTCATAATATGTCATGTCACTTCTTTGTATGCTTTTGTGTGAGACCCAGTAGTGCATGAACTTGGTATTATTCACTGATGTATTTATTTGCAGTATCTACAATAAATCTTAGCACTGTTGGCACTCAAAATGGTTTTGTTGAACAGATGAATGAATATATATATATATACATATATATATTCATATATATATATATATGTTAAGATTTGAAATGTGTGTATAAATTACCTTGTGGTGGTGGTGGAAAAAAGGAGGAAGTGAATTTTAGGCAGGCACAAAACCTGAGTCCAGAGCCATGTGCTTGAAAAATGTGGTTCATTCAAGCAATTGAGCCATGTGGAGTAGCTAAAATACTGAATAAGATATAAGGAAGATAGGGAAGAAGGGTAAGGGGAGAAGCTGAAAATAGTTAGGTAACAATAAATCAGGTCATACCAGATTGGGGTTGATGTTACAGAATGGGTAGGAATGATAAAGTCTGGCAAAATAGGTCGTTATGAGGGGTTCCGATGCTAATCCTGAAGAGAGATGATTGTAGGTAACACTCAGAGGTAAAAATATACATATAACAATGCTTGGGAAATATAACAGCACATTTTTAAATTGGTTTGACGTGCATGTAAGGAAAAAAATCTAGTCAATAATAAAATTTAAGTTGCTTGTTTTGAAAATGATGCTATAGACAGAAACAGGGCAGATGCTTTGGGTTATCAATAATGATATATGAACTGGTTGCCTGGATGAACTATCTAACCGAACATTTCTAGTGAAAAAAAATCCCAAACAGATCCAGATATTGAGTGAGATCTAGCAACTAGAATTAGACAATTGGAAGTCCTAGAAATTGATTAGATAAATGAGATAGAATGTGTGGGATAAAGTGCACCTGTAACAGATGAGAAAATAAATCGAATTACAGCATTGGTAAAGGTTGCTTTTGACATAGGATGAGGAGTATCATATTAGTCATTGAAATGAGTATGTTTTTATTTGATGGTTTCATTTTCAGTTTAGCATTGGTGCTGTTTTGTACAGTTATATGATATGCACTCACTTCACCAAACTTTCCCTTCTGTATTAATGCATTTCATATATGGTCTGGATGTGAATGATATAAACGCCTTATTAACTTCTGTATGACTGAAGATAAACATGCTTTTATGGCAGTTCTGTCTTATTTGACTCAGAACTAGAGGAAAGGGAATGAATGAAAAAGCCTTTCTTCAGGAGGAAGAAAGAACATCAGTGTAGGAGTGAAAACATTAGTAATAACAGGAGCTACATTTTATAAATGGGTGCAATATTCATACTGTTACCATTATGAGTGTCTGAAATATAAGGTGGGGATTCTGAAAATGGTATAAAACTCATTCCTCAAAATTATGCTATTTTACTGGTGCTTATATATGTACATAAAAACTCCCAAAAGTTATTAGTTGAGAGGTATGCTTGATGACTCTTACCACCACCAGTCTGCCGCTTCTTTGGGCAGAGGACTTGAAGTTTTAGCGAAAGCTCCCAGGCAAAGACCTGCTGGTGTTTGTAGAACAGAAGCAAGTGACTGAGCTTAGCTTGTGGGCTACATATTCGTTCAAATAGTTCCAACATTTTTTATATAGATATAAAATTATTCTATTAGCCTATCACAAGTATTTTTGCATAAAATCAATTCAGTTACTTAATTGAATTATTCAGCTCATTCAAAATTAATTTTAAATTCAGTATTGATGAAATGGTTTTTATTGTCTTTGATCATTAAAGAGTGAGTCCATATTATATAATTCAAATATTTTAGAATGCACATTACCCTTTGAAATATATTTTACAAGATAGTAAAATAATTGCAATGCCAAATCTTAGGTCAGTTGTTTTAAAAAATAATCATTTTCTAGAAAATCATATTGAATGTTTTTTTCAAAGCTAAATCATATATTTATGATTGAAATGTTTAACTGTTTTGAAATGAATATAATGGAATAGAATATAAAATAAAATTTATTTGATTATGTCTGCTTTTTTCAGAGCATGTTCCATTTATCTACTTTGCTATCTTTCTCATTTTCTGTGGATTTGAATAATCACAAGTGTAGTTATTAAATGCTTTTTCTATATAGATATCTCATTTAATGCCCTTTTTGTATTTTGATTATGCTGCTGTATTATTGGCTTATTAGTTCAATTTTTAGCATACATTTTTATCTTCCATTTGCTCCCAATGAAGCATCTTATCACATATTATATTTTATTTTTTGTTTTACTTGATCAACTTTGACTGACCTTTGAACAACATGAGACTTGAACTGCAGATTTTTTTTTTTCCTGTCATTGGGTTCTGCATTCACAGATTCAAACCTACCTCAGATACCGGTAGCTGATTCACGGTAGGTCCCACTTGCTTACACTGAGTGTTAAACCTCAATTATATGTGGGGTTTTTAACTGTTCCTGCTGTTTCCACTCTGGTGTTGCTCACTTGTGAAGTGTAATGGAAAAAACAACAACAACAACAAAAAAAAAAACAGAATAGGAAACAAACATTTAAACTGCAATTTTTTTATAACCAGCTTTTCATCCTTAAACTCTGTGAAATTAATTACTTTACATTTTATACTATTGAAAACATTTTCCCTAAGGAAATATACATTTAAACATACTCTTACAAAATGATCTCATGAAATATGAAGGGTTTTTGTTTTGGTTTGGTTTTTCTTTAGCCCATTTGAGGACTGCTGTTGGCCAATATATGTACCTATTTGACTGTCGGAATGCAAGTGCTTGATACATAGGAAAATCATTTTATGATATTTAGAGCTTTGTTAATATTGATATTGAAAAAAATCAAAAAAAGCATATGTTTAGGGTCAGAATTAAGTGTAATGAGGAATTTGAGTTAAGGGCTTTTGAGGTCATCTTAAAAGTCTGATTTGGAAACTTCTGCTTGATTAGATACAGAGAATGTTCCAACTCTGGCTCTTTAAATGCTATTGAGGAACTTTATAAATTGTCCCCTTTCTTAGGAATCTTTCCCCTCTCCCTGGAGCTATTTTTATTTTTATTAAATTACCCATTATATATATATATATATATATATATATATATATATATATGGTATATATACAGGTGTAGTGATTATATATATATATATATATATATATATATATATATATATATATATATACAGGCGTAGTGATTATCTTTAAATTATTTGTTCTGGTTTAGTTATTGAATTCAGGGGGAAAGAGTGGTACTTTATATAAATATTTCTGTCTACTATCAAAGGTTTGCTAAGGAATCATGACTTCCCTACACACACCTAGGTGCTTTCTCTCTTCAAACTTAATTCATGAGTTGACACCTTAATCAAAGAAGTCTTCCATGATAGTGCTTCAGATTTAAAGTCAGATTTACCCTCTTCCACTCTGCCATGAATTTAGCATCTGATATTTTAAAATTCATTTATTTCATTCTACTTTAAAATATTTCTGGAATCTTTATAAAAACTGATGTTTACACCTGAGTTTAAAATGCTGTCAATTTTCAGATGAATTGCTATACCAGCTGTATGAAGAATATCCATTTTTGACATGATACTGAAAGTGATATTTAAGAAATAAACATCTGTTCACATATTTTTTCCTTAAGACTTTAAAATCCTCTAATTGCTCTCAGGCAAAAGTCAAATATTTAACATGGATTTAAAGGATCTGATAGAAAAGTCATTTTTAACTCTTGCTATCAATTTTTTATTAGTCTTAGACTTAAACTCTTGAAGACTTCCACTTTTCTTTAGCAACTATTTCTTGATATGCAGACTCTATGTGGTTTCTTTTCAATAAATTATGAATGAACAAATTTAGCATAAATTTTCAAATTATACCTTTATTAATATTAGGATTATGTTGAGACAATGATTTGTTAAACATAATCACTTTTTCCAAACATTTTTTTTTTTCCCATCTTTGACCTCCACCAAAATATTCCATGGAAAATCACACTGTTACACTACCATGATATTGCAGTTTAATTGAACCTGGTGACTAAGAGGTATTAGTATTCCAGATGCATTAATAAGGCAGGACAATCAGAGCACAGAGAGACATAATAGGAAAAAAAATAACAAAAGGAGATAAAAACAAAAGAGGACATACTAAGAACATACAATATGCATTCACACTGAAGTTGCTGCACTATCTGACCATCTCCCTGAGGCAACTATTCTTAGGTTTAGCTATAAATTCTAGTATTTAATGGTCTTTTCTGGTAATTATCAGATGAAAACATTTCCTTTATTAACTATGTCACGTAGTCACCAGTGCTAAGGGAAAAACAAACAAACAAAAACTTTAGGTTCAATATTGACTACTGTTTGCAAATGTTGTTTCTTGGCATTGCAAGAAAATATGTCATTGGATTAACTTTCATCCACTATTATGCCAATTTCAGGAGTGAAATGAGATTCTGCCACATTTTATTCCATTTCTTTTATAACAAATTTCACAGTTAGAAAGAGCCAGGGACATAATCAGATTTTTATGCTTCCCTTGAATATTTTCCCATACTAATTCAGCTAGAGGAAAGGTTAAGGACTTTGGAATGTGAGTAGAAACAAAATATTTCTGTTCCAATTTATCTTTAGTTTTAGTGGAGAAAGTAAGTAAAAAAATTAGGCGGAGATTATCCCCTGTACTGTGGTTAGATTTCCACTTGTCTGCTCTCCTTTTTGGTATCACCAAAATGCCTGCAAATAGAGTTAATTTAAAATCCATTAACAGGGATTATATTAATTTATTTGAAAAAAATCTTGTATTTATGAGATGGAAAGAAATGCTTAAGTTGTGCACCATAAACTGCACAATTTAAGTTTCTGGTTTTTTTTTGTTTTTTTGTTTTTGTTTTTGTTTTTTTTTTTTAAGGGATGGATTAGTAGCTCCATTAATTTCCCACCACTAATAAATTATTTTAGAAACATAGCATTGATGAAACAGTAACCAACTTTTATACTAATTGGACTTTTATGTGTAAGACAGGAGAATTAGAAGAACCACAAATGGGAACTCCAGGCATAGTCACTTCCTAGACTTTGTGATTATCATGTGGAAATTTTCTAAACAGAAGGCTATCAGGAATGGTGTAGTGCCTGAGATTTACCCATCTGAAAATGAGTTAGCAAACTAGCTGGCCATAGTGTGATGCTTGTCAATATAAGAGACATTCATCTCAGAGAAAAATAACTGCTCTTCAGAAAAAAAAAAAGCATGATCTTCATGACAATTTCAGTTTTTCTCCCAACCCCAACCCGTATGCCTATTGTCTATCGAGTGACACAGATGGGGAGAAAGGTGAAGAGAATGCAGCCTGCACAGTGGGTTTTTTGTCAAAGATAGAAACCTTCAAAAAGATAAAACTACAATCAAGCAAACCTACCTGTTTATTCTCGGGGCGGGGCGGGGGGGAGCACTGTGGATGTTGATATAAATGGCAAATAGCTCTGCCCTCCATTCTCAAAAGGTGGTTCCTAAAACATTATCTACTGTACAGCTGTTCTCTGTACAACACCCTGGAAAAGTAGTACAAGGCAAAGAAATAAAGGTAAATGGTGTCAGTGTCTCTACTTGCAGGTGTTGCTTAAATGTGAGACCCTGTGAACAAGTATGGTGAAAGGGGTGGTTGGCTGTATTCTATGAAGGGAGGAAAATGGGTGGAGGTTATATTGGGGAAGCCCATGCACAAATCAGGTTTACTTTCCTTTCAGGCAGGTGGATTAAGACAGTCCTGGAGCCCTTTGGAACCTAGTCTTAAAGGCCCGTCGGGAAGGAGGCACACCGGGCAGGGAGGCTGGCTCAACTGTAGGACAAGCAGGCCAATTGGCAAGCCATTCCAGTTGAGCAAGGGCTCTGGGGGATCAATGATCCTCCCAGAAACCATCACTCTCCTTTTCTGGGCTCTCTCTAGTGTTCTTTCTTTATGGCTCTGTAGACACAATGTTCATCTTCTCAGAGACCTAGGGCTGCTTCTGCTGCCACTGCCAATTTCCCTGCTTCCAGTCTCAGTTGATCAAACTTCCACATGCACTCACACTGATCTTTGGGTGCATGTTTCCATGATTATGTATATGTTGCCCTGTCTACGCTTCTGAGCAAAACCACAGGTGTCAGCCACAGAGCCTAGTGGCATGTGATGAACTCATCGACACAATAGTTGGGTTTGACCAAAATTCTACCAATATTTTCGAAGGTCAGTCTTTTTAAATTTTCAAGGGTAATGATGCTTCAATATCAAACCTTTCTATTGCTTTGAAGTTATTATAAGAAACAGTATTTATTTAAATTACATAAATTATAAGTCATTTTATAATTATCTTCCAGTCTTTAGAATCCTCTCATAAATGTCAGTCATCAAGCATCTGTGCACTATGCAAAGTTGCTTGATATAGTAATCATTTATTTTATTTTTTAAGTAATTAAATTTTAACTGAAGCAGCATCTGGGTATCCCCTTCAGGTATTAACATATGCACTATCGGATGTACCATAGTGCATCCAACAAGAGCTGGCCCATACTCCATCACCACAGACCATCAAGCCTCTCTCCCTCCCTGTTCTGTTCTCTCCCCTCATTTCCTCCTTTGAGGTCTCAGTTCTGTGGTCAGTTGTCTAGGATTAGTTTTTCAGTTTGTCTTCATCTGACTATTAAATTAGTTACTTTCACATATTAGTGTCCACATATTAACGACACATTCTGGTATTTATCTTTCTTCTTCTGACTTCAATTAGCATTATCATTTCAAGCTCCATCCATGTAGCAACAAA
Source organism: Uropsilus gracilis (assembly GCA_004024945.1). Taxonomy (NCBI): domain Eukaryota; kingdom Metazoa; phylum Chordata; class Mammalia; order Eulipotyphla; family Talpidae; genus Uropsilus; species Uropsilus gracilis. Next base: position 20,044 of record PVHY01017132.1, read on the forward strand.
TGGCATGAGTTTATCTTGTTTGATCACTGAGTAACAGGAATCATTTATTTTATAATTTTTTGTAAGAAAAATTTTATTTTATTGTTTAAAATTTTTAAAATACTTAATTTTTATATGAATTTCACATCTCTGTGATCTCTGGGGTTCATCCCCCCTGACTGTTCCCACCCTGTCCCATTCCCCCCACCCCAGGTTGTGTACTTCAATTTGGTTGTTGGCTTGTTTTGACTTTTCTTCATGGATTTTAGTTTACATTTCCCATGTCCCATATAGTAGTGAAACCATTTGGTTTCTGTTTTTTTCTTTTTGACTTGTTTCTGCTAATATGAATTCTTCTAAGTCCATCCATGTTACCATAAAATCATCTAATTTGTCATTTTTAATTGATGAGCAATATTCCATTGTGTATATATACCACACCTTTTTCATCCAGTCATCTGTTTTGGGACATTTTGGTTGCTTCCATGTCCTTGCAATTATAAATAGTGCTGCAATAAACACCCAAGTACAGTTGTCCCTTTGTACCCACATTAAAGTCACCTTTGGGTAAATTCCCAGGAGAGCAATTGTTGGGTTAAATAGTAGTTCCATTTTCATTAATTTGAGGGCCCTCCATACAGCTTTCCATAGAGGCTGGACCAGTTTACCTTCCTACCAGCAGTGTAAGAGTGTCCCCTTCTCTCCACATCCTTGCCAGCACCTGTTGTTGCCTGTTCTTTGGATGAGGAATCATTTATTTTAAAGTCTGTATATTTTGCTAAAACTTGACTTAATTCAACAAACTCATTCCTGCCATAAGTAGACTAAATGCTTTAGTCCTTTTATCTTCTACTGTGGCTATAAACTACCAAGAACAAAATGGGATAGTGAGGGAAGAGTCCGACAGAGGATGTTTCTCAGAGGATATAGGTATGTCCAGCAAATAATGGGCAGTAAAAAACACTGTTATACTGGGGAAACTGTTCTGGAACAAGTTGAGAAGAGCATTGGAATGAAGTTAAAAGAACTGTTCGAATCAAGACTCTTAATTTATAATTACCTTTTACTTTACCTTAAGCTGTTTTGTTTTGAAAAAAAAAATCTATAAAGTTAACAAGTTGTGTCAATTGATTTTTGGTTGAACATACATTACTGCAACTTCACATATGTAATTGAATGCATTATCTGAGAGGAGTGCTCTCACTATAAAAATCTTAAGTACAATTTCTTTCCAGCAGTTATTTACTCATAATAATTCTGACCCGAGGCTTTGAAATTAGATGGCATTGAATTTAACCCACTGCTACTTACTAGCTCTATGAACATAGACAAGTTGCTTAATTTTTCTAAATCCCATTCCGTTTCTTTGAAAATAGGAATCTAATTTGTAGTTAACAAAAACAGTTTATGTATATAGAGAACATATGTTAGTGTTATATGAAGAAGAAATTGTATTCACTTCATAAATAAGCGGTTCTCTCTTAACTGACATGGTAGTTGTTATTTTAAAAAGCAGAGGGATAGCCTTAGGCTCATTGCCTCTGAGAAGAAAACATTTTATACAGTAAAAATAATACTTAAATTAGTGTAAACCTGATAGGATTTTTGATTGTCTGTTTATTTTTTCCTGTCTTCTTCTTCTTGCTGCCTATTTTTTTTTTTTTATTTTTTGGATAATGAAATTATCTGATTTAAGCTTTGATTAATGAGTTTCCAAAGAAGATTGTCTTGAATGGAAACATCATCAGTCACAGGAAATAAGAGGTAGGCTTCCTCTCCCATTCCCAACTGAGGCACCTTTGTTTCAGAAATATTGGTTGATTATATTGATTGACCATTTCCATGATTTTTTTTTCTTCTCCAGTGCTTTAAATTCATATATCACATTTTAAAATCACCAGTGGTGAACCCATAAAACCTTAGTCCCCACATTTGACCCTAATAAAAGCAGAATACAGCAGCATTTCCTCCCCCAACATTGCTGTGTAACGCCAGGTATGCTATGTAGTTTCTAAGTCTTATAAAAAGTAAAACTTTTTAATCAGTTTCCTGATGGCAGTTGCTATGGGCCATCTTGCAATCATAAGAAGCACAAAGGCCTGCCCAAACACATCAGTTATTGATAGGCTGAAATGGACATAACACAAAACAACTTACAGAATTAGAGAGAAATCGGAAAGGATGAGATATTGCAACACAAATCCATAAATTTGGAGGTGAATATAGTAAATTTTCTGAGAATAGGACAGATACGATCTTGTTTCTACAATCTAAATGAAATCAGTTGCATCAGAAGGCAGTCACAAGATAGAATAACAAGAAACTAGCAATACATAATTCAGAGTTACAGAATTTTTAAAACATGTACCAGGCTTACTATTCTAACTAAGAAAAGTGTACAGAGTAAGAGGATGGAGGATTTGTCTCACCAAACAAAAATGTAGCCTAATATACTGTTATTTATTAGGTGGTATCTGTTCTTCACACAGTTGCAGTGTCCACACTATTTTGGGACTGATGCAATTATAAGAATTTGGAGGAGAAGAAGCTACTGCAGAATGCTTTACATTTTGTCCCTCAGCCTTATAGTTTTAAGCAGAATTTTAGGAAGGAAATCATTAGGATCAAATAATCACAGATTGTCATGTGGCTTAATATGTACTTCCAACATCACAAAAATGTTGGACTGTTTTGCTAAGTGTCATCTTAAAGACAGGTAGTGTTAATTATTTACGGATGAGAAAATTCAGTTCAGAAATCACAGATCTTGCATTTGTGAATCCGAGATCTCAAAGGAACGTGCTTCTGTACAATATCCCCTTACAAGAAGAGTTAATATTAACACAATCAGGTATACCAATGCACAGGAGATACTGAGAGAATGAACATATAGTGTAAAAAGAGACACAATGAGAAGCTGTGCTGATGGAATCACAGGGCCCAGGTGTAGCAGCATCGAAGTGTATGTCTGTTTTACTCATCTTTGTGCCTCCACAAATACCATTACAGGGCCTTGCCTATCCAGGTGTTCAATAAAATGTTCACTGAATTGATTTGCTCCGTTTGAAATTCCAATTAAGTTGTCAAGACTGCTTATAGTCCTTTACCCCAGAACCTCCAGAGAGGTTCCTCCGAATGAAATAACAAGTCTGATATTAGTGGGGAAGGAGGTGATTTGACTTGCTTTACATTGTTAATGCTATTATCAGTCCATCAGTGTCTCATGAAATTAAACAAAAGAGCTTTGTGTTTCCTGTTACTACTCTCAAACATTAGTACTCTCAGAAAGGTAGAATTGAATGAAAATTCTATATTTTTAATAATGATAGCTATAATAAGGGTGGGGATGAGCTGAGGTAATTTGCTACTGGTTGGTTTAGTCCAAAGAACTATTATGGATTTAGTCTTTAGAAAGCTAACTTTGGTGCTGAGTATTAAATGATTAACTACAGTCTTTGGTTTCAAGTTGTCGGAAGTCTCATCAGAGAAACTTGTCAAAAATAGTGCAAATAAAATTTTGCATTAAAATATGCATCACCAGATTGGAGATACAACAAGGAAACTTCAAGAGAGATTTTCTGGGAGAGTGATTTTAAGGAGTAAAGGTAAGATGTGATAGCCCATGAAAAGAAGAGGCAAAATATGCATGGAAGTGAAGGATTTGAAATCTTGGGAATATGAAAACTATTATTATTTGGAAAGAACATAACTGACTGTAAATTCTGGAAAGAGAGTAGCTGACTATGAATGGAGAATGAAGTATGTTCAAGTTTATGCAAGATATCATGGACTAAAAAAGAAGCCATAGTAAAGTTTTAAACAGAGAAGGGCCCTTATCCAAATTGTATTAAAAGATTGCTTTAATATTCAGTGATGGTTTAAATGAAAAATTGCAAGAGAATAAAAACATAAGTTAATGTCATTGCAGAGGGTTTTGTTATTTATTGAATATACTTGGCATGTAACATTGCTTATGTTAATTGTACAATGCTGATTTGATACATTATAAGTTGCAGTATCATTTCCATTGTATGGTTAGATAGCATCTCATTTCTTTTCATGGTAGAAATAATTAAGATCTAGTATCTTAGCAAATTTGATGCTTATCATACCATAATGTTATCTGTAATCATTAACCTGTGCTTTAGACTTCAGGATTTATTTACCTACTGGTTGCAATTTTGCACCTTACATAGCATTTCTCTTGTTATCCCCCTCTCAGTCCTTGGTACTCCCCATTTTTATTTATGAATTTAGCTCTTTTTAATTCCACATTTTATGTTTATAAGTAAGTCAACATCCTATCTGTTCAACTTACTTCAATTAGCACCATGTCCTAATGGCCCATTCATGTTTTCACAAAAGGGAGAGGTTTTTTTTTTTTTTTTTTTTTTTTTAATTGCTAGTCATAATACTTGTGTGTGTGTGTTTATCTGCCTTATTCCTTCTTCTATCAATGCCCATTTAGGTTGTTTCTATATTTTAATGTAATGTAACCATCCTCATTTGTAACTGACATGCAAACATCAGGCTCACCAATCTGTATAGGTTTTTATTCTTCATTTATTCTAACAGTTACACAAAGAAACCAAGCAAAGAAGACCAGGTCAGGGGGTGGGAAAGGCCTGGAGTCAGGCAAACCTCCCAGCTCCTCAGGGATCTTTGCACTCTTTCTCTGGCCTCACTCTGAGACATTTTCTTCTATACTCCATTACTTTATATCAGGGAGACACCACCCTTTTATTCTCTCCTCCCAAAACCAGGTGTGCCCACTCACACGTGTACACTCTCACTGGACCACACAATCATCAGAAAGATACAATACCCCAGGTGATACAGGGTCATACAGAGCAATGGAGGAAAAATTCTCAGTAGCACATTTACCACACATTTGACTATTGTGGCTAATGCTATAATAAACATGGTAGTGCATGTATGCCTGTGATAGTCTGTTTTAGTTTCCTTTGGATATATACCCAGAATGAAGTTGCTGAATGACACGACAGATGATACTTCTAGTTTCAGTTATTGAGAAGATGCCATAGAATCCTCAGTGGCTAAAACCTAAGTGGGTATGTGAAAAAGGAAAGAAAACATGACCCTACAAAAGAGGAGAGTCTTGGCACTAAAAGTGAATTATAGGTTTGAAAAATATTTCATGATGACCTCTTTTTGAAATTTAGAATAAGTTTTATGGTGTGTGTGTTGGGAGTGGACATGATTAAATCAGGGTGTCCCTTGAATGGATCTTTCTTCTTTGCATTTATATTTACAACCAATGAACTGATCATAAGTAGATAATCTTATATGTGGTAAAAATCACTGAAAGGAGCAGCCAGGACAGGGGATCTAAACTTAAGTATTTTTGAAGATAATAAATGTCAATACTAGAGAATCTGAAAACTAGATTTATTTATCTTTATTTATTATTTTTGTTCCTAAATAGCAAACATGATAAACTTTAAATTTTGCAATTTGCCCTTATTAAAGAATTGACGTGAATTTAGGTCTGATAATAAATATTACAAGTAATAGGAAAAGAGAAGCATAAAATACAAAGATGCTATTTTCTCTAGCCTCCAGCCTCACTGCATGTGTGCATGTGTGCATTGTTGTATGGGTATCTGTCTGTCTGTCTCTCTGCCTACCTATCTTCTCACCTATCTGTCATCTCTATAAATATATTGATGAATCTCAGTATGTATGAGAAAGTCTGATAAATTCAAGCCTTTCATGCTTAATGTGTAGAATTCAAATGAAGGAAATTGAGTGGGCTGATTTCAGCTGGAAAGCCTTAATGTGTACTGTGATATGGCTTATTGCTGTGGAATTGGTTATAAAAAATAATGCTCAAGTTGTTTTTATAAGCCATTTTTACTCTTTATGCTCTTTTGACATAAAAGGGAAAGAAAGCAATTGAAATCTTTTTTTTAATGATGCATCTATTGCAGTATAATAGGTGGCATCATACTGTTAAGTATAACATCAAGTCCCATATCAGGTCAGCTATTACCTTTTCATTTAGTTCAAAATGACCTTGCAGAATGGACTATCATACTGTGCAGAGTCATATTTAATAATCTAGCTTTTAAAATGTTTACATAATGTATTGTATTTTTCTTTGGTAAAATGTCAATTTTATATTATTAAGTGCACAAATAAATGCTATTGCTACCAAAATATTTATCAGATTTTTATCTTTACATATTAATGAGATAAAAATATTGTAGACTGTGTTTTGGATAAGCTTTTCATTACCATATAATGCATTTTTTATCTCCTCATCCATTTATTTACAATGTCCTTGTAAAATCACTCCATTTTTTTGGTTTGTAAATGTGTCTCCTTTAGAAAAAATATTAGTTTCTTCAACTTTTGGGAGACACTATGTGGCTCAACCATTATCTCTTCTTAAGGATGAAAATAATGCAATGTCAGAGGGAAAAACTGTTAAATATGAGCATCCTTCACTGTAGTGTTTTGTTTTTTTATTTTGACTAATCTTTTTTTTCTTATCTGAGACAGAGTCCCAGATCTGATTCTCTTATATGCATGTGCTTTAATATCAGTAACTATGGCAACAAGGTTTTAAATGCTGTAATGTAGTTTTAGGGAAAATGTAGAGTATAAAACATTAAAAGATATCAGGCCTCTTAATGCCATTGTAAGTCATAAAAACAATTTTCAGAAGTGTTGTTACTTATGCAGGTAATATATCATGTGTGTCTCAGATGAGTTTATTTATTTAGAAATATCTGCATCACTTTAGTTGTCTTTATATGTCATACCATGCTTTTATGATGGTGGCTAGATTTAATTTCCCAAGTAATGGCATGAGAAAGTATGTAACCACTTCCCATGAAACCATCAGAAATGAAGAAAATTATATTTAAAAATTAAAATCACTAGAAATTGCCCTTTGGTCATAAAGCAAAATTAAAACACATTTATCCAAGAAAGTCTATTAAATATCAGGAGAAAAATAATGTCTGTGGGATGTGAGCTGAAGTCTGATCCTGCCTGAATTCTGAATTGAAGTTCAGCATGAAAGTCTACTCTAGACAACTGTAGCCATAAAAGAGTGTTCTGTCCATGGGGTTCCCAGTCAAGAGCTCAAAAATCTCTGCAGAAGTATGGTGTCCCCAGCATGTCTTATTACTCCAAACATTTGCCTCATTACTTTAGCTAAACCCCAAGCAAAACCAAATAAATTCCCTCCTTCACCCATCCCTAATACTTGTCATGTAGGTCACATGAGGGCAGAGAATGCTTTTCCTATTGCTCCCACCACAAACTAATTTGTGGAGAGGAAATGCTTAAGATAACAAGCTGAGAAGACCACATCCTCTCCTTTACAGTATCACACTCAAATCCTGGGTATGATATAAGAGAAGTGGGCAAGTATTTTCAGCCCCCAATTCAGAACAATGTTAATTTTTTTTTTTCCTCAGTAAAATATTTACAACATATGAATAGAAAACAACAAAGTTCTCCTCAAAGGAACTGACAATACTGAACAGATGTCAGGGTGTTATTGTCCAGGGCCCTCTCAAAATCAATAATAGTCTACAAGGAGCAGCTGATATCTTCATGAGAGAGCTTAAGTTTTTGATCAGAGTGATTAACCAGAGACAATAAGGTAAAGAGGAAGACGAGGCTATTCCTGTTGGAGCTAGAAAACAGTTATCAAAGGTAGACTCAAAAACTACCTCTACAGAGGACACTAAATGAAATTGTACCAGACTATAATAATTTATGCTTCAGGGCATTGTCATAATGGTAGAACCACCAGACAACAAATTAGTGGAACTTAACAGCTGGATGTGATACCAGTATAGGTAGACAACAGAGAATCTGTCAAATGCAGATCAGCTAAAACCAAGTGAACATTAGAAATCTTCATATGTTCAGAGTTGTATCCACTGATTATCTACATCTAAAGCCTTACATGACAGAGGAAGACACCTCAGAAATACCCCAGCCAGATCACTATGTAAGTGGATAAAGAAAGGGCAGCACAATTAATAAATCCCAAGGACATTTAAAAAAATACTAAAGATAATTTTTTATACTGAAAACAAAAAGAAGAAAATTCACATTCACATCAGTGAACAGTAATAAAGGTAATGTGTAATTCAAAATACAATAGAAATGTATGATTTTTCTGAGCTGATTCAAATACTGTTGTGGAAAATCATTTGCATCTAATTCTATTGTTGGACTATACTACATAGAGTTGTAAAATAGTCAACAACAATGGCATGATAGAGAGGTAGAAGCAAAGCTGTACCTGAACAAAGAGTTGTCACTGCACAATAACTTTAATCTATAGAAACAAACAAAAAAAAATCAAAAAAATCAAAAAAAAAAAAAAAAAAAAAAAAAAAAAAAAAAAAAAAAAAAAAAAAAAAAAAAAAAAAAAACAAATACAGGTTAACATGGAAAATTTTGTAAATAAATGCTTGCTTTCAGTTTTCCATAAAATATTTGTAAATGGCATATAATTATATAAATACATCTATAATTTATGGCAGACAGATCCATCTATATCTATAACAATCTTAAAAGTTTTAATGGATCCATGATATCCTTTAAAGAGATTTTCAGATGGAATAAAAACCAAGCAAAATTCAACTATAGGCTATCAAGAGTGGAAACACTTTATAATTAAATATATGGTTAGGTTGAAAGTAAAAGAATATAAAAAACTTTACAAGCAGAAATTTGAAACAATCTGGGTTAGTTATATTAATATCAGATAATACAATTTAAATGAATACTCTCTGTGAAAAGAGTTTACTTTCTAAGATCAAATTTGTCATATTGAAAAGAATATTGTAACAAAATTCTGATTGTAGAGATAAAGTTAAACCCCAAGCATCAAATTCATGGAGATTTGTTTTTGTTATTTACTGGTTTGCTTTAGGTTATTATTTAGTGTCTCCTTTAACCACAAGCACCCCCCTCCTCACCCTTACCCCCCTCCTCCCCACTTCATCTCCCCTCCTTCCCTCTCTCTTTCTCACTCTCATGTCTTTCTCATCCACCCCAACACACACACATTCTATAGAGGAAAAATGTATTGACAATTTTTTTTAATATGTTTTGGCAGATTCTTGCTTGAAAAGAGAAACTGCTTAGATCTTTAGCTCTCTATATGCTAAATTCCATGAAGCTTTTCTTTTCATTTAATTCTAGAGTGCATTTTTACTCTTTACTAAACATAATGTCATAGAGGATTGATTAAAAAATTAATGGTAGTAAACATGTATTGAATACCTGATATCTGCAAAACATCACTATATTTTTTTAACCAAGTCTTCAAATTTTACCATGAAATTGAGCTCATTGTATACCAATCAACTCATGTGTTATTACAGAAATGAAAGATCTGGGAAGTATTGAGTATCTTTATTGAGAACCTTTATTGAGTATCTTTATTGAGAATTTTATCAAAGAAAATATGTCTAGATCATCACTTATTTTCACTAATTAGAAATGGATAACAGATTTTATAAAACCAGTATTCTGTGTTCCAGGAAAGACCAATGAGAAAAAAAATTATATTGTCATTTTTGAATCAGAATGAGGTATACAGTGACTACTACAAAAAACATTCAATCATGAAATGAAATTACTTCTTATTCTAGTATTAACTTCTTTTGATAGATTCCAGAATAAAGTTAGTAAACAATGGTAGACTCCCTTTAGAAGCTGACATAGAATTAAACAAATAAACTTAATCATTTGTCAGTGTCAAATTATTGTTTTCCTTTTATAATTATATACATGCAAAGCATATCATGAACTATAAATTAAGTTTGAATTTCAAATTAGTACAACAGTGCCAACTTCATATTTCAAACTTAAACGTTCATCAGAGGAATTATTTTTAAAGTGTTTTAATGTAATGTTACACCTTTGAGGAATTTTGAAGGATAAAATTTACTCTACTAGAGAATATAGCTTAATTGCCCATTTTTTGTTTATTTCTTTTCTTATCAACATTTTCTAAGTTCATAGTTAAGGTTTCAAGTTTAATTATAGTGCCATTTTTACATTGTTTTCTTATTTGGAGTTTTCACTTTGATATCAAGTAATCTGTATAATTTGTTCCCTCAATTTATTACAGTACTTTATTGTTTTATATGCTCACCTGGTAAATACGCTATTAATAACCAAATTTTTTATAATTTTAATTGGTTTCTAAAATGTGTCATATAGAGAATTAATTTGCCTTATCGATGAAAATGTGACAAGCTTCCTAGATTATTTTACCATTCATTTTAGATATCAGTATTTGCATGCCAATCTCTGCTATATAATGCTGTTACTACTTTTGTCTAAATAATAGTAATAATTTAGTCTACCTTGAAAACATGTCTTAGAAAAAATCATCTAAAATATAATAAATTCTTTTAAAATATATTTGATGATTTCATAGTTATATTATGTAAATCCAGTATGCATTGCACTTTTCCACAAACTAATATAGAGATTCAATTAATTTCAGATAAAAATATTTTTATCTAGTTTCTTTTGATAAAATAATCCAATGAATAGATTTTTACATGTCTGCTGCTGAATCTATGATATTTCTAGATTAAATTTGCAAGAACATTTTTGTGATACCAGGACAAGCAAAATACATGATTAATAGGAAAAATTTATAAACTGTATTTCAGCAAAACCAAAACTTCTTTTTTTAAAGAATGTCATTAAAAATGAAAAGAAAAGCAAACACTGAATGAGAATACTTACAATACTGGTATCAGACAAATTGCTGAAATAATATAAGGGGCTCTTTTAATTCTATAATAAGACACAAACTACCCAATTAAAAATGGGCAAAGAATTTGTACACCAAAGAACATATGCTAATGGCAAGTAAGCCCTGGAATGCTGCCTACAATAATTAGTCATTAGAGAAATGCAAATTAAAACCTCAATTAGATACTGTTATACACTGCTAGAATAGCTAAAATTAAAAAAGACAGAGAAAGTTAAATACTTTGTGATTTTACTCATGTGGAATATAAAGAACAAAGCATAGGGGCAAAGAAAAGAAAACAATACTAGTAGCCAGAGAGCTGATTGGTGACTACCGGATTGGAAGTGGGGTGAGAAGTGGGTAGATTGGCTGAAAATTTCACTTTTGTGATGGTGAAGGAACTAGACTTTTTGTGATGATTGTTATGAACTGTACAAAAATGCTAAGTAATAAACAATCCTGTACAATTTTTACTTATGTAATACTGCAAATTGTTGTTTGTTCATTTGAAGTTTATTAAAAAAGGAAAAAAAAATAAAAACAAAGCCAAGGTTTGATAAGCATGCCAATTGACTTAAAATTTCATTCACTAATGGTGATACACTACATTAGTAATTGTAAAATTAAATATGTACTTATTATAAGTCTAATAATTCTATTCTTGAATATCTAGCCATTGTAAGTGAAAAAATATTTTTTTACAAGTATCTATAATGTTTTATTGCAGCTTCATTCATAACTGAAAATTAAGAACAACTGAAATGTTTCTCAACAGGTGACTGAGCAAATTTTGATTTCAGTCATTATGTCAGACAAAAGATAAACACAAAAAACTACACTATCTACTTATATGGAACACTTAGAAAGTGCATTTCAGTTATAGTAATACAGAGCTAATTTTGCCCTGACGTTGTAAGAAAAATGAGCGCCAAAATTAATAGAAGGCTATATTCTGTATCTCAGTTGCAGTGATAGCTACTCTTGGTCTACAGTAAAAATCATCAATGTGTCCTGTACAACCGAATGCATTAAATTGCTTTCTAATTCATAGTAATATAAAGGTGGTTAGACAAATGAGAAAGATAACCTTGTGAAGTACATAAGTCTACTTTTTTCAACATTTCATTACTTTCTCCAAATAATCTCTAAGACCTTCCTAGTGATTATGTAAAGGACCAGTGATACTAAAGTCAAATGTTTCCATATTACTATTGAGACCAGAGTATATAAAGTACACATGCTTTACTTTTCTTCTATGGCTCTCCTCTCTCTCTCTCTCTCTCTCTCTCTCTCTCTCTCTCTCTCTCTC
>PVHY01017133.1:0-32123 GCA_004024945.1 Uropsilus gracilis
CCCTCCCTCCCTCACCAACCATAATGCTCATAGTACTGATGTGGCTTCATTTACTAATTAATGTATTTGGGAAACTGTATTACTAGGTTTTTTTTTTTTTTTTCTGAGTAGGTCTCGCTATTTTTGCCCATGGAACTGTAGGGTCACGTGACCCGTGGTACCACGGACTCAAGCAATCCCCAGCCTCAGCTTCCCAGATAGCTGGGATTACAGATGCGTGCCACAACGCCCAACTATTTTTTTGGGACTAGGTCTGGCTGTGTTGCCCCAGGTGGGACTTGAACTGTGATCCTCAGACCCAGCCACCACTCCATAAACTGTTGCCACCATGCCCGGCTTGTGTTACTGGTTATTGGGCCTTATTTTACCCTATTTACTTTTTTCTTTTTAAAATCAGACTTATTTTGGTTTTGGCCTGTTTTCTCCTAACTCTGGACTTTTAGGTATGGGAAACCAGGAAGTTGTCTCATGTGGTTTAGCAGTATTAATAGTTTATTTGGTATTCTTGAGGGAACTCTCCTTGACTGCAGAGAAAGAGGTTTTTCTCCAGACTTCAGTAGTTAAGAACAGTCGTAGATGAGTCTAATTCTTTCAGTCTCAAAGTGGGAGGTTTTATGGGTAAGAATACTGGAGTATGGCGCAGACCACTCAGTAAGTGATTATCAAGTTAGATGTTCCCAGATGGCGTATCAGGCACAAAGCATGTGACTGGTGGGTTAAATGGTGAAAATTGGTCTCTTGGGGTCATGTGTAAGCATTTTCATACTTCTAGCACGCTAAAAACTTTCTGTGTGCATCTTGATATGAAAAATACATGATAAACAAATAGATGAGACTGAAGTTTATAAACTCATAAGTGGCTGAATCAGAGGTAGAACTGACTGAGTTCGTCTTAGGGTTTAGGTGCCTCTCATGCTGGAAAGAACTAATTTTATGTTTTCCTAGCTGGTAGCATATATTGAAAATTATAGAAGTTTTAAGCTTAAGCTTATGGGAGTAAGCAGCCCAACTTCCAAACAGTAGTGAATTGGTTAGATGAACTCTAGTATATCAGCCTAGGGAAACAGTGCTTAAACTGTGTACAGTTAAGTGTATGAACTGAACTTAGCATTATGTGATATCTGTATATAGATTATTTCCAGGTAGAAGCAAAACCTTAAATTTGGCTGAGCATGGTGGCGTGTGCCTGTAAGTGGCAGCCTAGGAAGCTGCGTCAGGGACTGGGGATCGTGGTTCCAGTCCTGCTCGGGGCAACATAGTGAGACCTAGATCCAAAAAAAACAGCTGGGTCTGGTGGCCCGTGCCTGTTCTCCCAGCTATCTGGGAAGCGGAGGCTGGGGATTGCTTGAATCTGTGGTACCCTGGGCACCATGAGCCTGCAGTTCCATGGGCAAAAATAGCAAGGGCTAGTCTAAAAAAAAAAAAAAAAAGATAGATAACTGAAACAAGGGTATAAGAGGTTGATTTTTTTTTTTCACCCCCTCCCTCCCATTAAAACTACTTACACAAAATAAGTGGGTTGATGTTATTAAAACGTCTTTCATTCTGCCCAGGAATGTTTGGATAAATTTCCTCACCTGTGAGGTCATGACGGTGAACATGGACTTTTCTGGTGACTAAAGATAGCTCTGCCGCAGTGGTGGAGGGAAATATGTTTCAGTGTGTGTGTTTGGGATGTCCTTTGAGTTGGGTCTCAGGCCCTTTGGAATTCATACTGGCATTATGGCAAAGTGGCTTTGAACTGGGAGGCTGAAGACCTGGGTTTCTAAACCCAATTCTGCCAATAGCTGGGGTGACTTTGGGCAGGTCCTTTATCCTTTTGTGATCTCATCAGTAAGTACATGAGATTGGGATAGATTTCTGAGGCTCTTTATAGTCCTGATCTTTTATGAATCTATTACTTCATATGGTTCTTACCCCCTATCCCCTCCCTCTTTTTTTCAATTTCCAGGTATTATCCATGCAGCAGAGGAGAAGGATTGGAAAACTGCATACTCATATTTCTATGAGGCATTTGAGGGTTATGACTCCATCGATAGTCCCAAGGCCATTACATCTCTGAAGTACATGTTACTGTGCAAAATTATGCTCAACACGTAGGTGTTTATTAACTTTGGAATATGAGAACTCAAGTCCTTCAGCTAAGTCTTTCTGCCATGACAGAGATGACTTGGGCAGGGCGTTGGGCCAGTAAAAGCAGCAACTGCTGCCTGTGGAGCTGGTTGAGGTAAAGTGGGAGGATCAAGGTGTCCAGAGTACTTTGCTAGTCTTTCAGAATCAGGGAGCTAGGTTTTAGAAATCTCCTTTCCAGCATCTGTTGGAATGTTCATGTAGTATCAGCACAGGACAGAGGACCAGGAAATAACTTACAGACTAGCTGCTGCCTTTGAGCTACCAAAAAGGAAGTGTGGACTAAAGAGGTTTGGGAGAGTTTGAAAAAGAGGACAGCAGTTATTAAAGAATTCCATAAAATTATCTACATTCTTTGGGAACAAATGAAATCTTTTTTGGAGTTGGATTACACAGGTTTTGTTTGACTAAATTCTGTTGTATTTGAATTTGATTTATACTTAGCATTCTGCCTGCTGGGTCGACTTTTGGTAGGTTCACAGTAGCTTTCTTTTTAATGTTGGAGTTCTTGCTGAGCTTTGGCCAAGAATGGAGAAAGCCTGGCTTCTGTAGTATGTGGGGGCCTTATGGGTTTGTGTATGGGAAATAATTATTTCATTGGAATTTCAGTGGGAATCAGAAAAAGAAACTTGCCTAAACCTATACTTATAAGCATAACATCCTTAAACAGTTCACCAAGTATATCTTTTTTTTTTTTTTCTAGCCCAGAAGATGTCCAGGCTTTGGTGAGCGGGAAGCTTGCTCTTCGGTATGCAGGGAGGCAGGTAGGGAATACCTTGATTTCATTTCTGATCACTTACTGTGAGACCAGCATGTTGTCAAAATGTTTGCTGGCACCAGTGCTCTTCAGGTTTCCATTTTGTTCTACTCTTCATTACCCTTCCCAAGCCCCTCCCTTCCACTCCCCCCCTTCCCGTAAATCCATTCAGTCATTCCTATATAACAATGCATCACTTTTGGTGTTTTGGCCAACACCAGACTGCATATAACCTCAGTGTGTAGTAGTAGACTATACACTCTGTGACAGCTGTACGGTGATAAAATCTCCTTAAAGATGCATCTCTCAGAACATATCCTTGTTGTAAAATGATGTGTAACTGTACTTTAAAATTGACTGGAAAATCATTATTTGGCAGGTACTTTGAGGGACTTACAGAATGGACTTAAACTGTAGCATTTGCAGTGTTAGGTTGCATTAACTTTGTCCAGAACATTTATCTACCATGAACCTGATTTAGAAATTTAACATGTGTAGAATATGTTCTTGGATTCTCCAAGAGTCTGGACCCTAGTAAAATCTGGTGCATGTGATATATAGGGATGTTGGATTCTTTGTTGCAAAAACTAGGTTTTGATGAGTCACCCAAGTGTTCTAACAGTATGTTTCCATTCATTCCTGAGTTTTGAGTATGGTGCAGTTAGAAGCTTTTGATGGTCATTAACCTCTTTTGTGATGCCTCTTGTGCTTTGAATAGGTCTCTGAGTGACCTGTGTGAAATAGATGTCTTGTGTTTGTGCTCTGCCTGATTAGTAAAGTAAAAATAATCTTTAGATTTCAGATTCATTTGTCTGTAAACAGATACATTAGTTACCTCCCTCTTTGGAGGAATGGTCACAACAGATTATTTTTTTCTTTCTCTGTAAGTGACTGATTGGCTTTCATCAGAATCAGCTCTGAGTTTTGACCACAAAAATATGGTTATTATTGTAGTGAAAGACTCATTGCTACATGTAATTCTAGAGTTGAGGACTAAAAGAGGCCAGGTGTCCATCCATGACAAAGTCACGTAACTGGTAAATGGTGGAACCAGACTTGTGCTTGGGTCATCTGATTCTGAAGTTGGAGATTTTCCTCTTAACACATATCTATAGGACAAATGCAGGAAAGAAAGTATACTAATGACTAACTTTGTGTCATTGATGACAGTTTCCAGCAGGAGTCAGGCTAGTTTCCTATAAAGGTGAATATTATAAATTTCTTGGTGAATGGAGACTTGAAAACTTGGTTTAGGCATCTTTTTATAACCAGGTTAGATATTGCCCTCAACCAGTGATTGAATCGTCATTACTCCAGTGCTTCAAAATTTAGTAAGTAGAATTTAATTCTTTCTCCATAATGAAAGTAGACCTTGGTCAGTGCCCTGTTCCAAACCTAGCAGAGTGAGTCTTGATAAAGGACAGTTCTGATCTAATCTAAGGGCAGGAAGGAGTCTGGAAAGTGTTGGGAATAGGGAGGTTAGGAGGAGATAGAAAGAAATCATAATTTTCTTGTCATTTTCTCTTTTGTCTTTGAGGAATGTTTTATCACGGTATTTTGAGGCAGAAGTTTATATTTACTAGAAGTGTCGACCCATGAACAGTACAGGTTTGCTGTGGATTATTTTCATTGCATACAATTAGTCCTTCATGTGTCCATGAGTTCTGTATTCACAGATTCAACCAATCACAGGTGTCAGTTGGTTGAATCTGTGGGTATGTAATCCATGATCTATAAGGATCTATGCATCCTTGAATTATCATATTCACAGAGGATCTTTAGATATCCCCCCAAGGATGCTAAGGGATGACTGTAGTCAAGTTTTGTGGGAGTCAAGCTAGACATGAATTTGCAACTATGCAGGGGGTTTGGTGCCCTTATTTATGCCCATGCTGCCGTCCCCCTCATCACCCACACTTGTTTAAATGTCAAATGTTGTTGGTCATTTCAGATTTTGAAGGGGAATTGGTTGGTATTCAAAGAGTAGTACTGTGAAGAAGTGGTGTGGATATAGCTGCTTATGAGACTTGTTTGCATGTGCATAATTGATCGCTTTCACTATTTTTATTCTTAGACAGAAGCATTAAAATGTGTGGCTCAAGCTAGTAAGAACAGATCACTGGCAGATTTTGAAAAGGTAAGCATGATATATTGGGTTGGTAGGGAAGCATTTAAGTACTTTTTTTTTTTTGAGACTAGGTCTCGCTATTTTTGCCGGTGGAACTACAGGCTCCCTCTGCCCGGGGTACCACAGACTCAAGCAGTCCCCATCGTCAACTTCCCAGGTAGCTGGGATTACAGGCACGCGCCACCACGCCCAGCTATTTTTTGGGACTAGGTCTCGCTGTGTTGCCCCGGGCAGGACTTGAACTGCTATCCCTAGCCCCAACTGCTTCATAGGCTGAAGCTTACAGGCATGACTCACTGTGCCCAGCCTGCATTTAAGTACTTTTTTTTTTTTTGAGACTGGGTCTCGCTATTTTTGCCGGTGGAACCGCAGACTCTCGTTGCCCGGGGTACCACAGACTCAAGCAGTCCCCAGCCTCAGCTTCCCAGGTAGCTGGGATTACAGGTGTGCGCCACCACGCCCAGCTATTTTTTTTGGAACTAGTCTCTCTATAGGCCCCAGGCGGGACTCGAACCACGATCCTAGCCCCGACCGCTTCATACGCTGAGACTTACAGACCCAAGCCACCGTGCCCGGCCCATTTAAGTACTTTTTAAAGAAGCTTTATTTTTTAAATAACTACTGTATCAAGCAATTGCATAGATGGTACAGAGTGATCCCCTGTACCATTCACCCAATTTCCCCAAGTGGTTGCACCTTAATTATTGGATAGTATCAGAACCAGGAAATTTAGCACTTTCATATAATAAAATTTGTTGTTATACCTCAGTTTTATATATAGTACCTTTCTTTTTCAAAACATTTTTGGCTCTCCTTCTTTCACTTTAGTTTTTCACAGCAAACCAATTATCTGCACTTTATGCTTGAAAGGAGCTGAGATTCAAAGTGAATCCCTGTAGTCACACACCTGACAAATAATGTCAGGATTTTTTGACTCCTCTCAGAACTAGTGCTTGTTTCAATTGCATGTCTTAGATATTTTTTCAGTTCCAGAAATACCAGGTCTACTTCTCTTTGCCCAAAAGAAGTCTTGATATATCATCTGGAGCAAAGGACAGTTCCTCAGATGGTAATCTAGGCTTGCTTGTACTCCTGGGTCTTTTGCTCATTTTGAAGATTTGAAATGGAAGAAAAACTTAAGTAAACAAGTCTTACATATTTGTTTTCAAACCCCTGTGCTTTTGATTTTAAATCGAGTGATCGACTTAATAGAAACAAATACAGATCCAGGAAGGAAAACATAGTGTATATGGAGACTGTAGACCATGTGGTCACCACTGTCCCAAAGATTAATCATCTGAGAGATTTCTTGGCAGATTTTATTTTATTTTATTCTAATTTATTTTTCTTTGCAGATTTTAATTCTTACTTGGCATTGTTTGCTTGTTTCCCTTAACACCAAGGTTTGAGTTGGTTGGTGGGACATTTCTTTAAGGAAAAAGAGTTTGTGATCAGATATTTGGGGAATACTTAGGACTAACTGAAATTGGAAAGATGCATCTTTGAAAAGCAGAGTTATATTATGTTGTTATTCTTTGTGAGACCCTAAGACTAGCTGTGTAATTCAGAATTTCCCATTTAATTTGGGACTCTTTTTTTTTTTTGTTTTCTATCGTGAGTGTTCCATGGAATATACCTTAAGCACTACTTTGGCTTATAAGCTGAGTTGTTCTTGGGGCTGACTTGGTTTGAGTTGTCAGTGTGTGAGACTGCTGGATGGATGGTGGTATCTAGGGTGGCTCAGTTTCTTAGTTCTTGTTCTTTTTCTTCTGTTTTCTGTTATGACTTTCTTTTATCTTTTCAAATCCCCTGGAACTTTAATCAGCCTTGTAGTTAAAAGGGCTGGCAGATTCCTTAGGAAGTTGCAGGTAGCATGACGGTCAAGCATACATCTGTGCCAATCTCTGCAACTGACTTTTTTGGTAGGCGCTGACAGATTACCGGGCAGAGCTCCGGGATGACCCAATCATCAGCACACACTTGGCCAAGTTGTATGATAACTTACTGGAACAGAATCTGATCCGAGTCATTGAGCCTTTTTCCCGAGTACAGGTGAGAATGTCCCTGGGGGCCCTAGCCCTTCTCTACTGGGTGGGAAGCTAAGCATCCTCACAGTTGTCTCTTTCCTACCCATACTCATCCAGAATAGGAACTTGCTTCCTACTTTGTGTGCCTGATGGGCAAGAGGCCACCAAGAACTTGGGTCTTTCTCTCAGAGAACAAAGAGTTAGGAGTGGGATGCTGGGGGTGGAGGCTGTAGAGATATCCCTACTTCTATTGAGTCCAGTGTCCTTGCTTCTGTAGTTACTGTGCATTTGGTAAATACTTTCTGTACTGGGTATGTGGGACAGGAATGTGTTTATTCTAGTGATAATGAAGGGTAGCGGATGGATGGAGCCACAAGAGATCTGAACCCTATAGAGATATTCAACAGGATTGTAGGAGATACAGCAGTCCCCTTGTTCCCATATGTAAGCAAAAGTAAAACTTTCAATGTTGGTATCTTTCTGCTTTTCCTTTTAGATTGAGCACATATCTAGCCTCATCAAACTTTCCAAGGTAAGGAGTCCTGAGCTTGTCTTGGGGGTGGGGAACAGGGAAGAGGTTGGAAGACTGGCATTTATACTGATGGGCCTTGTTGGAAAGTTGTCATGCTTCTCAGGGAAAATGGGGTTCATAGGCTCAGAACTGGAGTTGCTTTGTTGCTGTTTTGTTTTGTTTATTCTCCCTATAACTTTTTTACACAAGGCTTTGACTCTGATTTCTGACTAGTGGCTGCTGATCCCTTTAATCATGTGCTTTGCTTTTAGGCCGATGTAGAAAGGAAATTATCACAGATGATTCTTGACAAGAAATTTCATGGTGAGTAACAGCTGTACAGGTGAGGGCTGGTGGTGTGATGAGATGGTTGAAGAGGCATCATGCTTTTGTTTACCATGAAATAAGATGTTCCGTTTGTTTCACATGGCGGGTCCTTGGATCCTGCCCCTTTTAACTCTTTGGAGAGAGGTTAAATAAACACCCACAAGTGCAGTAGGGACTTGGTTTTGTTTCTCCCTCTTTTCTGAACAAAATGAGGTGATTTGGGAGTGGGCTGCTACTCACATGCTTTTATGTCTAATCCTTTTTTTACCTGGGTTACCCTTGTGTTTCCTACAGGGATCTTGGACCAGGGGGAGGGTGTCTTGATTATTTTCGATGAACCCCCGGTAGATAAAACTTACGAAGCTGCTCTGGAAACAATTCAGAACATGAGTAAAGTAGTGGATTCCCTCTACAACAAAGCCAAGAAACTGACATAGGTGAGTGCTGACTCCGGGACCCGGGCCGGGCAGCACGATCTTCTGCCTGTGGAGACTGAAAGCCTTCTGATGGCCTGGCTGCTTCCCGATTGACACTACTCTGTCTTCTCTTGCAGAGTTGGATCTGTAGCGGTCCTTTGGAGAGTGTGTGTGGCGGGAGAGTGAATCCTTTGGGGAAAATGCTAGGAGATTCTTTTTTCTTTTTGTTCTACTTTTCGCTCGGAAAGTTTTTAAATCCTCATTTGGTGCATCTGTATTCCAGCCGATAGGTGTGCCAGTTTTCATGTAATCTTTACTGGCCCAACTTGGGAGTGGGGAAATTGCTTAAAAAAAAAGAAAAAGAAAAAAAAAAAAGGTTATTCTAAATAAAAGGAAAAAGGCTTACACTACCTAAAGCTGTGCTCTCTGCCTCCTGGGAGAGGGCCTCAAAGCCAGGAGCTCCACCGACCACTGGGGCTCCTAATCCACCCGCTGGGCGTGACTCTCCTCTTCTTCAGAATTGGGTGTTTGCCTGACCATCAAAGCAACGACTTTTTATTCTGTTTGTACTGAACCAAAACAAACAACTGTGTATAGACTGCTATTTTCTTTTTTTATTTGAAATGAGATGTTTCGGTGTTCTTTCCCCTGCCATATGGCTTGTCCATCCGCCCTTCCTCCCCAACAATGGCTCCAGCAGACTGGCCGAAGGTCCTGCGCCGCCGCCGCCGCCGCCGCCGCCGCCGCAGCCGCCGCAGCCGCAGCACCTGCTTGGCTCCGCTCCAACCTGTGAAGGAACGGGGATGAGGCCAGGAGCTAGTGTCCACACGGCCACACAGGAGCAGTGTGGGCCCTCTGGGGGCCTGCTGTGCATGTGGCTCTTTTTAACACAGTAAAACTAGGTTAGATGTCAGTGTTTTAATTGCCCCTCTCCTCTGCTCTTTTCTCTCTCCCTTCTCTATTTCTTCTCTCAACCAGGAGGACGATTACTTGTCTCTTCCTTCTTCCCCCTGCATCCCTCCCAGGGAGACAGGCTGTCTGAATCCCAGCTTCTCTTCCCTATTCCTTTCCTGCTGTCAGATGGGTTTATTCCTTTTTTAAACAGTGAACATCGGAAATGAGACTGTGGGGTTTTTTTTGTTGTTGTTTTCTCCCTTCTCCCCCATTGTTGGATTTTTGAGCAACCTCATGTCCCCTTCCCAGGGAGCATCTTTATTTACCTCTTAGAAATTGAAGGGATGGGAGGTAGAGCACTGTATTTCAGCATGCTTTGTTTTATGATGAGATTACATAGCAGGGCTTTCATGCCATTTGGGCAGGTAAGCTTCTGCACCTCTGTTGTGCGCAACTTTGTTTTCTTCTTCTCATCTCCTTTTTGTCCTCTTTCTTTTCCTTTTTTCTTCCCATCTCCTTTCTGCTGACCACCTTTTACCTTTTTTCCCCTTTCTCACAGTATCCTTCCAGATTTTCGTAATAAATTTATATTTTGTAAAAGGATTTTGTTGTACCAGGTTTTGCATCCTCACCGAATCTGACTGGTTTTTATTTTCCTCTCCAAAATCAGGTTTTTGTTCTCAGCATCTCTCCCCATCATGTCCAGTCACTGTTTTGGTTTTGGCACCATCAATATCAAATGTACAAACGGTTCTTGCTAACCAACACCAGGTATATCTGATGTTCAGATGAGTTCCAATAAAAACAATTTTTTTTTCAAAAAGTGTTCTATCTTGTGTGTGTTGGGCTTCTGACTCCTCCACAGCCTGTGTAAAACTCTAAACTGATCAGAGCTCAAGCTCCTTTGCCTATCTGGGGTAAAAGGGAAGGCTTTGGTTAGGAAAGTTGGCTTGTGAGATGTGAAGTGGGGAATGGTGTTTGGGTATCTGTTTCACCCGGTGGTTCAGTTGGACACAGAGTTTGGGTAACAAACTGAGTCTACGTCATCTAAACTCGTCTACATCATGAAGATGGTGCTTCTTGGTGGGTAAGTGCGATGTGAGGGTTTTATGAAGTCATGGAAATGCAATCACCTGTTCAGTTTGGAACAGAATGTATCATTTTCATACTATCAGACCCTGGGGATGGTTCTTTAGAAGGGTGCTGGTGCTACTGGAAGGGGTGAGTTGTAGCTGTCCATTGCAGTCTGTTAATTTCTGCTGTTTTCTGTGTAGTGGTATCTCTAGTTTTACTTGCAGAGACTTGTACTTCAATAAAGGACTTGAGGAATTCAGCATTGGAATAGAGGAGAGGTTTCCAAACCCAGGGCACTCCACATGAGCTCGGTGCCCCTTTCCCTTTGCTCCCTTTGTAAGTCTGGTGATGTCCTCCAGGATCAGACAGTTGAGCTTTTGAAATGTGGCTAGTTTGAACTGTGATGCACTGTGAGTCTAAATACAAACCTGACTTTTAAAGACTGAAAAAATAAAAACAGCTCACTTTTAAAAATGTTGGGATAGTTTAAGCATACTGGGTTAAATAATACTTTAAAAATCTACTTGTTCTTTTTAAAGGAGGCTCCTGGCAACACTACCTACATGGCTTGCATTTGTGTCATGTGTTTTGTACAATGCTGCTTTAGACCATCCAGCTGAGTCTAGGCCTCGCTGAGAGAGAAGGTCCATAGGGCAGCACAGGTCTGGCTCCAGGGCACTTGTGTGAACGGGACACTTGCTGGTGTTGGGAATAGAGGCTGGGGTACATGCTCGGTGCTGGGGCTCAGTGTGCTGCTGAGTTACGTAACTTGTGCTGCCCAGGAGGGCCACTAGATGTTGCTCTGTGATCCCTGAAAGAACAAAGCATGACTTTCACAGGAGCTAGGGCTCAGCCTGGATTTATTGGTAACCCTTTCTGGGAGCCAGCTGACTGGGCGCCTTGAATCCCTTCCTTAGGGATCTGGAAAGGGAAGTATGCAGAGAATGGGGAATGTACTGTGATACATATGGGTACCCCATTTAGCAGCGGCACAGAACAAGCAGGTTGTTCCTTCTGGCAGCTAGAGATAGGCCATCAGATAAATAGGCTGATTGATAGTGGTGGGGTTTGGAGATCTTCCTGCAGTTGCTGAAGACTGGAATGAAAATGGCTTTGCATCAGTCAGCTGGGTATACCTTCTGGTTCCTTGATTCAGCTGTTTCTGGCAGATTATTGCCCTTTTCTTCCTTGCTTTCCAGTTTGATGATGGGAAGTGGTGGCTTAGGGGAGTAGAGGAGCCAATGGGTGGTGTCTTGAGACTGGCAGGAATGGCATGGTATGGGTGAACAGGCTTTCTGTCTACAACACCCCGTCTGTCTACAACAGCAGGTGGGCTAGCAGTGCCATCCTTTTCATGCTTTGCTTCAGATATGACTGCAGTTCTAGGTGAATCTGGGAAGCATTTGACTTTCGCCCAACACCAGAATCTGAAGGGAACTTGGAGACATGATAAGAACGTGGACAAGGGACAGCTTAGGAGGTACTGGAGGAGAAAAGGCTGGAGTTCAAGCTTTGCCTTAGGTAGTCACTGGGATTAATAAGTCATTGAGATGACTTACTTACTAGATTCACTAGAGAAGGATTCAGGTAGCTCTGTTAGAAGAATGGATAGACTGGGAACAGTGAGGAGCATTTAGTGGGATGGGCCTGTTGAGCCAAGTCTGTAAGGGTCTGCCGTTAGCTTTCCAGTTGACAGCTGCTGTGAATGTTTCTGAAGGGCTGTGGAAGAAGTCCTCTGGGTACAAAGCAGTGTATTTTCTATATTTTATCACCAAGGTCCCTAAAGCTTTCAGTTGCCACTATTGACAGAAAAGTCTCTGGGTAGTACAATCAAATTCTAGCACTTTCTGACTTGATAACATTGTTCTCAGTGAGCCCAGATTTTCTGTTCTGCTCAGGGCAGTAGGCAAAGCTGGCACAGGTTGACAGTCTAGTGTGCAGGAGAGGTCTAGAGCCGCCCCTCTTCCATTGCTGTTTCTTTATCCCTATTCCCCAGGTGATCGTTTAGACGCAGACTCTTGTTTTTCAGGTTTGTGGTCAAATCTTAATCTCCAGGACCAAACAAAACAATGCAAACAGTTCTTGAGAAGTGTCTGGATTCTCTGTGAGACAAACAGTTCTCACAAGAGCCAGACTTTTACTCAGAATTTATTTTATCTTTTTGAGACTAGGTTTCGCTATTTTTGCCCGTGGAACCGCAGGCTCTCGTTGCCTACGGTATCACAGACTCAAGCAATCCCCAGCCTCAGCTCCCCAGGTAGCTGGGATTACAGGCGCACGCCACCACACCCAGCTATATTTTTTTGGAAGTAGGTCTCGCCACGTGGCCCCGGCGGGACTTGAACCGCGGTCCCTGGCCCCGGCCGCGGCTTCCTAGGCTGCCGCTTACAGGCATGCCTCACCATGCCCGGCTTAGAATTTTATAATAAAATTCTTCAAATTACACACACGTTTGGTATGAAAAACTAGACAATCAGAGGCTGGCTGGAAGAGCAGCTCCTTGTTAAGGGGATAGGGTTATTCGTGTAGCAGAAATTTTGAGGCGACGGGTGCAATGAGCTCAGCACTGGCCCGTCTCTTGGGCAGCAGTCGCGCCGGGGTCCCCGGGGCCCCTGTCCTAGGTCGTGGTGTGGGAAACCCAGTCTCTCTCCGTGGAATGTGGCACAGAACTGCCTCCTCGCTGGCCTGGATTTCTGAGACCTGCCGGGTCGGAGGCATACCGGGCAAGGGGGAACGGAGAGCCAGGAAAGAAAGATGAACGCGACAGTCAGCGCGACTTCAGCAAAGGCTTCGTCTTCCCCGCCGCCCCCCTAACCCCGCCTCGGACCTTCCTCCTCTAGGGCCTCCGCTTCCTTCCCTGGGGCCGAGGCTGTTCGGTGAAAGGAGACAGCTCGGGGCCCCGGTGAATGGCTTCCAGTGCGGCTCGCGCAGGTCGCGCGTCGCCAGGGCGGGGACGCGGACAGCAGCGCCCCCGCGGCCCGCAGCTGCGGGCGGCGCGGCGGGAACAAAGGCAGCACGTGTCTGGGCGGCTCGGCGGGCGGGCCAGTCCTCGGCCCCGCCCCACCCGGCGCTCCCCTCGGCCCGAGCTCGGTGGCCATCGGCGCCCGGGACTCTCACGCGGCGGCTTGCTGCGGGCGCGGCGGCGCAGAGCGGGCGGGCGGCGAGCCGAGCGGGAGGGAGGGAGGGAGGGAGGGAAGCAGGGCGGGCGGCCCCCAGGGGCGGGGCGGGGCCGGCGCTGCGAGTACCCGCCGCCGACGCCCGAGCCCGGGTCCTACGCGCGGTGCGACATGTAGAGGCACCTCGGGCTTGCGGCTGCGTCCCTATCCGCGCCGCTCGCTGCTCCTGCTGGGGACCGCGACGGCCAGGCTCTCCGGAGACACCGGAGCGGTTCGACCCGCGGCTGGGCCGCGCGCGCGCGTCCCCGAGAGGGAGCCCGCCGAGGTGCGCGCCGGAGGCGGGAGCGGGAGCGGGACCGCGAACGCGGCGGCGGCGGCGGCGAAGGCGGCCCACAGGGGGGCGGGGCCGCGGCGCCTGCAGAACCTTGGACAGAAGCTCCGGAGCCGCCGCCGCCGCCGCCGCGCCGAGCGCGAGCCCCGCCGAGCGCCGGGACCGCGGCGGCTGAGCCGCGGCGCGCATTGCGGAGGGCGCGGAGCGCAGGAGCCGCCGCCTGCGGGGTAAGCCGTGCGCCTCGCGGCCGCCCGCTGCTCCCGGGGAGTCAGGGCTGGAGTGGCGCGGGGGGTCGAGGCGGGGGTCCCGGGCCACCCCCCCTCCCCCAGCTCACGGGGCCCTCCCGCCGCCCTCAGGACAGCAGCGGCGAGGGCGGGGGTGCCGCAGTGGAGGCGGCCAGGCTGCGGCGCGGGGGCGCGGGCGGGGCCGCGGAGCTGGGGAAGGGCCGGGGCGCGGGGCCGACGGCCAGGGCCGCGGAGGCCGCGGAGGCCGGGGCGGGGGATCGCGGCGCGGAGGATCGCGGCGCGGAGCCCCGCCTGGTGCTGAGAACCATCTTGTTTTCCACGCAGATCCGAAGGGGCAGCACGCGCCCCCGGGAGCGCCCCCACCACCTCCCTGGGGCCGCCGCGGGCTCGGTGAGCTGTTGTTTCCTTTCGGCCGGCAGGCTGGGCGCGCAGGGGCGCGGGGCCCCGCGCCGCGCGCACTGGCACCATGGGCACGGTGCTGTCCCTTTCCCCCAGCTACCGGAAGGCCACGCTGTTTGAGGATGGCGCGGCCACGGTGGGCCACTACACGGCCGTGCAGAACAGCAAGAACGCCAAGGACAAGAACCTGAAGCGGCACTCCATCATCTCCGTGCTGCCCTGGAAGAGAATCGTGGCCGTGTCGGCCAAGAAGAAGAATTCCAAGAAGGTGCAGCCCAACAGCAGCTACCAGAACAACATCACGCACCTCAACAATGAGAACCTGAAGAAGTCGCTGTCGTGCGCCAACCTGTCCACCTTCGCCCAGCCCCCACCGGCCCAGCCGCCTGCGCCTCCTGCCAGCCAGCTGTCGGGCTCCCAGAGCGGGGTCTCCTCCTCCGTCAAGAAGGCCCCGCACCCCGCCGTCACCTCCGCGGGGACGCCCAAGCGGGTCATCGTTCAGGCGTCCACCAGTGAGCTGCTGCGCTGCCTGGGCGAGTTTCTCTGCCGCCGGTGCTACCGTCTGAAGCACTTGTCTCCCACGGACCCTGTGCTCTGGCTGCGCAGCGTGGACCGCTCCCTGCTCCTGCAGGGCTGGCAGGACCAAGGCTTCATCACGCCGGCCAACGTGGTCTTCCTCTACATGCTCTGCAGGGATGTCATCTCCTCCGAGGTGGGCTCGGACCACGAGCTCCAGGCAGTGCTGCTGACCTGCCTGTACCTGTCCTACTCCTACATGGGCAACGAGATCTCCTATCCCCTCAAGCCCTTCCTGGTGGAGAGCTGCAAGGAGGCCTTTTGGGACCGCTGCCTCTCCGTCATCAACCTCATGAGCTCCAAGATGCTGCAGATCAACGCTGACCCACACTACTTCACGCAGGTCTTCTCCGACCTGAAGAATGAGAGTGGCCAGGAGGACAAGAAGCGGCTCCTCCTGGGGCTGGATCGGTGAGCCCCGTCACCTGCGCTGCGTGCGGCTCAAGGATTTCATTCATTTTTTAAAAAAAAGTTATGATTAAACCAATCAGATTCTGTGTACAGTCTGTGTCTAGCAAAGCCACCAAGGGCCTCTCCCACCTTCCCTTCTGGGGATCTTCCTCAGCCCGGCCGAGCCCTCCGGGCGCTTTTGAACTCCCAGCCGGACCTTGTGCAGAACCCAGAAGACGCGTTCAGAGCCACCCGGGCCACCGGCCTCTCACTTTGGGGAATTCAGAGGACTGACCTGCTCCTGCCACCCGTGCCCTTGCTGGACCCAGGGCAGGTGAGGCTGCCCGCTGCTCTCCGCTTAAGGGCTGGAGGGGGAGGGCGTCCGGTCAGCTGACCCAGGGAAGAATCGGTGTTTCTCCTTGGAGATCCTTTCCTGGCTCCCGTTCTGGTCGCCTGCTGTCCCGGAGGGCCTGGAGCGGGCCACCCTGACTGAGCTGCCTGTGGGGTTGTCAGGCAAGATGGCCGCTACCCTCGGCCAGCCTCTGCCGTGCTGGAGAAGCTGGGCTGGTCCAAAGACTGTCCTGTCCTTTGCCCATGCGCGACCCTGGTTTGCTCTTTTTTCTTTCTGAGGGACAAGGGCTTTCCTTTTAGCACAGGTATGGCGCCCACGCCCCCCCCCTCCAGCTCCCCCGTCCCTCGCTGCCAGTGGTGTTGGGAGCGCAGTCGAAGGAGCTGGTTTGACTCATTACGTTCTCTCATTTTGGGTCCCAGCTGGAGGGGTGGGGTGAGGCCGGGGACAGCGCCTTTCCTGGGTGAGCCTGTCTTTTGAATAATGCAGCTTAGTCACCCTATGGGGAAGGCCAGAACAGTTGCAGGTGCCCTTTATCACCAGCCTGCCTTCTGGGCGGGTGGAGGGTGCCGGACCCAGATCGAGCTGGGGCCGCCCAAACCCAAGGCCTCTTGATGGTGCACATGACATTTGTCCTGCAGAACGGGGGTGGGGGTGGGGGTGGGGGGGTGGGGGAGAGCAGTTGCTATCAGCTATCAGGGTGATGTGGTAATGATGTACCCCTGCCCCCACCCCCCGTTAATTTACAGCTGTTCTCGAACAGTTCAGTTTCTTCTGAAGAAGCAGCCTTACCCCTTGCCCCGCAAGGCCCAGTGAGCCAGCTGGATCTTTGGAGACAATTCCCAGACAGGAGTGGCGCTCCTGATGGCTCTGGAAGCCTGATCCTCCAACCGATCGCTTGCAGCTGCTGGCGGGGGTTTCCACCTCGCCCTTGTGACTGATGTGTACTTAATTTTCGTTCTGATTCTACCAGATGGGTGGCTTGGGGCTTGGGAGAAGATCAAGAGAAGGGACTGAGTCTGATTCTCTGGTCCATAGCTTCGGTTTTGGGGAACAAAGACCAATGTGGAGAAGCTGCAGAGAATGCTCTCTTCCGGCCCAGTCCCCAGGGCTTGCTGCTGGTGCAGAGGCCTGGGAATGAGGCTGCGGGTCCTGCTACGTGGCTTTCGCTTCCAGGGGCCCACCAATTTCAGCACAAGCACTACTGAAACTCATTAAAAAGAAGAGAAAGCTGTGAAGTTGAGGTTCCGGCTTCAGGGGCCCAGCTGCTCCTAGATGAGGGGAAGAGGGCCTGCCGCTGCTGGAGAGAATCTGCCCCAGCTGGGCCTGGAGGTGAGGCGCACGTGCCGCTGCTGGGCTTGGCAAGCAGTCTTTCGCGGGGCTGGACGGAAGCTATGGCCGCTGGCACAGACCTCGATGTGGCCCCTCTCTGCTGTTGGGAGTTGTCACACAGTTTGTCACTGCACACCTTGCTGCCACATGTGACTTGAGGTAGGAGGCCCATGGGGGCAGCGGACCCCCCCCCCCCGGCAAGGAAGAGGGAGGTGTGGGTGCCCTCTTCAGAGGAGGGGCAAGTTTGTCGTCACCCCTTTGGCTGGCCGAGCTCAGCCTGAAACTGTGCGACTCAGTGGCATCCACGGGATTCCCGTCCAGTTTTGTGTGTTTCCTTCTCTAGCTCCATATTTATTTTTTATTTTTTTCGTTATTTTTTGGAGGAGGTGCACGTTTCAGGAGTGGTCAAGGACTAGGGACGCAGCTCTTTCGTCCCATCAGTGTGAAGCTTACTGCGTCTCCTCCCTCCCCCTGGCACTGGCCATCAGTATTGTGTAAAGGAACAACTGATATACTTGAGTGTGCAAGCAATGAACCCATTTGACATGCTGCTATGAAGACTACTTCTAGAACAATAAAAAAAAAAAAAAGGAAAAACTAACCTACAAAAAAAAAAAACCCTTTATTCTTTAATTGTTGCTTTTACAGTGATATTGTGCATGCAAACCAGGAGCATTTTGTGTCTTAAGAAAAATAATCTTAGAACAGATGGCTGTGAAAATTACACCCGTGCACAGAACATGTCACAGGAATATTGTTCAGGATTTGGTTTCTCTCTCTCTCTTGTAAACCTGAAGGGTTGCTATATTCTTTCCATGCAGTTACTAGAACTTAGTTTTGTTCCAACAGTTGTTAAACTTGCAATGAAAAGAAAATGTGCCATTTTTTTCCACTCAGAATTATTCATAGCTGTATATTTGAAACTGCTAATTACACATGTGCGGTGTATGTTGGTTTTTTTAGTGCAATTTCTTCTGTAGCTATTCTTTGACCAAACTGTGGGTATCGTTAATATTAATTTATATTTGTCTCATTTTGTATGTATGTGTAGTGTGTTTGTAGGTATGTGTGGTTTATAATCCGACAAGGTCATGAAGCTCAGTTTGGCTGTAATTTAATTCCCTTCCCCTTATTTTTATTTATTTTTGTACTGTGCTGATTAAATAAAATGCACTGACCATCCATTACATAGACCTCTTTTTGTGGGCACATCATTCATGAACAAGCCTGGAGCCCCTTTTATAAATGATTTCTGCACTCAGAACATAATTGGATTCATGTTGTGGGGGAGGGGAAGAGCTGGGTGTGAGGAGGCGGGCAGGGCGGGAAGAGAGGGCTTAAAGCTTTAATAAAGCTGGGATGGTTAAGGCAGAAGTGCAGGTTAGGTCAGCCCTCAGGGTAGCTGCTGGGGAGGGGCTGGAGTTGGTCCCCTAAGGCATCTGTGGATGGGAGCAGCTGGGTGACTGGGATTACTGGCCATGAGCATCAAGGCCCAGACAGCCCGGGGAGGGCCAGCAGAGCCCATCCTGCAGGGGACCCGGCATTCAACCTGCTCATGGACGCTTGGCCCCCGAGTCTACTTCCCCCATGCGTCAGGGGCCCGGTTCTACTCAGTCCTCACTCCCTCAAAGCTCCTAGGTCAGCAGAGGTGGACTTTGCATGGCCCAACTCTGCCACGCTAGCTCTGTGCAAACTTCCAGGAGGAGGAACTCTGGTCCCTAGCCCCGGGGGCTCTCAGATAAGCAGCCACTGCCGTCCATCATTAGGATGTGGCTGCCAGTGGCCTATGTCTATACAGGCCACCAGTCGGAGCTCAGGTGGTGTGGAGCTGCCCTCCGGGTTCTAGGGTGGGGACTCTGCTGCAGCTCTGCTTGCACCTGCGCAACGGGCAGCCTTGTTGGGGCCCTGCACTCACTCCCCCTCACTAGCTTGCACTTGGGGGCACCCTGTAGCTGCCAAGCCCCGGAGGGCTAGGGGTGCCCTTGCCTTCCTTGGCGTGACCCTCACCCCACCCTGTGATTCGGATTCCTCTCACTTGCTCATCCTCTCGCCACGTCCTCTGTCCCCCAACCAGCCAGCGTGGGGAGCGGCTGATTGGCCCGCTGTTGTTCTCTCAGACCTCTCCCCAGGCTGCAGCCACAGACCAGAGTCTGTCTTTATAAATACATGCTTTGATTTCAGGAAACATGCACTGCTGCCTTCAGCACACAGGCCTCAAAATGGTGGAAGACGGCGTTCGGGTTTAACTGTACTGCCTTCCCCCTTCGGGCTTCCTTCCCACTGCTTTCTTCTGGATCAGTCCTTAATATTTTCGTTCAGAAACCTCAGGGAAATGACCCCCACATCTTACAATATTTGTGCTTACTAGCTCCTTCCCATCTTCTGGGATAACATGGCTTCCCACAAGCTAACATTTCACAGTTGGAGGTACAGTTTCCAATCACAGGGAGCCGAACACCTTTAAAAATAAGATTTAATGCTTTTATTGCTCTTGATGGTAAATCAAAATATGCTTTAGAAATAAAGTTAATTTAATGGAGAATAGGAATATATGCACCAAACCATAAAACTACATTTCATTAAATCAAGAGAAACACTTCATCGCGTACAATCACTGCGTCCTCCGGCTTTCCCCTCAGCACGCACCCTGATCTTTCCTCGGCTGCCGCACACTGTGGCTTCTTTTAGGACATCATAATAAGGGCCATTGAAAGCTGACCCCCTGGCTGTCAGCTGGCTGGCCCTGGCGCTGGGCTGAGGGGCCACAGCCTCCCCGTCTTGGAAAGGCACGCATTTGGCATATTCCGTTTGGGTGTTGTAGCACACTTGTGCATGCGTGTAGCATGAAGCGGCATGTCTGGGGAGAGAAATGGAAGGAACAGGTGGTGGTCCAGTTAAACGGTTCGTCTAGTGTGTTGGCCACTGGAGAGACTATGAGCGTTGCGACCCAGCTCCGGAAATGAGAATGGGTTTCCAAGGACGGAATGCCAACAGGCTCTGCTGTTGCAAACTGCACACGGTGCAAATGTCTGCAGGCCCTGGGGAGCAGGGGTGGGGTGGGCATGAGACCAGGCTGCTGGGACCACCTGGAAGTCAGCCGGCCAGGTCAGGCCCTGGGGGAGGAGGTTGTTCTTAGGGACTTGGTGTGCTCTGTGGGGTCAGGGTAGCAGGGTGGGAGTGTGGGAAGTGGGGGCAGCATCTGTGACAGAAAGTGAAGAAAACCTCAGCGCCTGCTCCTCCTGAGACCTGGGGCTCACCTGCAACTCCTCATCACACTGCATGGTCCAAGTCTCTTCTTTCTCCTTTTTTTTGAGACTAGGTCTTGCTATTTTTGCCCGCGGAACCTCAGGCTCACGTTGCCCGGGGTACCACAGACTCAAGCGATCCCCAGCCTCAGCTTCCCAGGTAGCTGGGATTACAGGCGCGCGCCACCATACCCAGCTATTTTTTGGAACTAGGTCTTACTATGGGCCCCAGGCGGGACTCGAACCGCGATCCCTAGCCCCGGCCGTGGCTTCCTAGGCTGCCACCTACAGGCATGCGCCACCATGCCCGGCCTCAAGTCTCTTCTTTTTTTAAGGCTCTTTCTGGCAAGGAGCTCTGGGGTGCCACAGGTTTATGAGTCCTCCTCAGCTGAGGGTCAAGAAAGGGTGGTCTCAGGAAGGCACCTGAAGAGCATGTGCTCTCTATTGGGTGGAAACCAGCGAGACAGCGGCCCCTCCTGGCATGAGGTCCGTGTGCCTGGCGTTCTGGGGCCCAGGCTGCAGCAGGAATCTGTGGTGGGGGCGTCCTGGCCTGGCCTGCAGTGCTTGGACCCCCAAACTCGGCTTCCTATCACTCCACTTTCCCAAAGTCCTTTGTGTTCCACCCCTCCTGCTGCAGTCCTAGATCTGCAAGTGAGTATGAAACGAGGTGTCAGAAGGGGAAACTTCCAAAACCCTGAGTGTTCCCCTCACCCTGCAACTCCATTTTCTCATTAACGTTCCTGCCACCAGTGTGGGCACAGCAGACACGGTGACTGACTAAACAACCTTGCAAATGGCAAGCAAAGCTCAGTGTAAGGCCACCACGGGTCTTAGATGGTTCTTGGGGGCATCCCTGCAGTGTGTTCCCCAGAGGTGGCCTGAGGCTCACAAGGTGCAGGCTCTGGGAGGGGGGCACTGCTGGTGCAGTGGCGCTTCTCTGGCCACTGGCTTTTGGGTTGAAGGGCTGGCCTGACAGGTGAACCTGCTCACCTGGAGGCTTTGGCTGGCTGGAAGGGGGAGGGTGCCTGCAAGGAGCTCTGAGCAGCTCCCAGAATCAGAGGTCAGGGTCGGATCGCAGGCTGGGCTTGGAGAGAGCGACATTCCCAGCTTGTCCCACTAAATGTCCCCTGACCCTGCCGCCACCCCCGGGGGCACATCTTTGGTTGGGTGAACTGAATCTTGGGTGTCTCTGTCCCAGCGTTTGCAGGATCAGCAGCAGCTCCCTGGGCTGATGTACGCTGACTTGACGTGGCTCTTGGAGGGAGGCTCTCCCTGGTGAAGGCGCCATCCAGGTGCCTGTGGTGAGATGTGGGCTGGAGTCAGCCCAGGGGTCTGGGGCAGAGCACGGGTTCTTTGGTTTGCTGAGTGGGGCTGTTGAGAAGTAGGCAGAGGAAGATGAAGACCAAAGGCAGAAAGTCAGGAGAAACCCTCAGGGAGGGAGAGGGGCCATTCTGAAGGCAGAGAGGGGATCCTCCCCCACCAGCAGGGCCTCCGGGAGCTGATTTCTAGCGGGTGGTAGCAGGGATTCAGCAATTAGTGGAACCCATGAATGCTGAGTGGTGGGGCTGCCTGCCGTGGGCCAGCGCTCAAGTCTGCAGGCCTCTAGCCCCCCGCGAGGTCTGGCTGGTGGGACTCAGTTCCCAGGCACGCACAGGATGAAGCCCGAGCGGTGTTTGGTGAAGTCAGGCTGGGGCAGGTTGAGCCGCGTCTCTACGGAGACTGTACACTTCTTCCCATTCAGGCTGCACTGCACCGGGTTGGTGACGTTGACTTGAAGGTGGCGCTTCTCACTGGAAGAACAGAAAAGTGAACAGGCAGGCAGTTAGCAGATGGCCAGAATGGGGGGGAGTTTCCCTGGCAACACCCAGGCCGCCCCCCCCCCCCCCCCATGTGGCCAGCTGATGGGACTGTCAGGTTCCGGACTCCTCATTTCTTCGTAGGTGCCCAGGGTGGGGGGGGGCAGGCACAGGAGGCCTCAGAGAAAGGTGTGAGAAGCCCCAGGAGAGGAGGAGGGCAGGAGCGACTGGTGCTGGGCTCCAGAAAACCATCAGGAAGCAGAGGCACCGAGGCTCTGGCGTGGGCCTCTGTAGAGATCCCGGTGTGCTGAGCTGGTGAGAGATGCAGGGGGACCTTAAGCCATAACGTCTGTGTGCAGCCTGAGGCTGGGCACCACGCCACCCCTGCAGCCTTAGACATCAGCAGGGGCTTGTCCTGGGTGTGTGTACGTGTGGGGAGGCTCTGGTTTGTGACTGTCAACTGTCTGGTTTGAACAGGGCGCCCTGGGAGATTCTGTCCGGAGGTAAATGGAGATATTCCCCAAACATGCTCCCTGCCCAGGAAATGTCAACTCCTTGAGTCCTGGCTGGCACCCATCCTGGGGGCCCCTGTTGGAACTGGGTCTGACTCCAGTTCCCCAAGGCCTGGTGCAGGCTCCTTTCACTTGAGGGCCAGGGCAGATCTGGGCTTTGCCTGAGGCTGCTCTGCTGATGGATGCATGTCCTCTTTTATGTCCACTTGAAGACCTGTGCGGGGCTCCTGCCACCCGAGAGAGGCTCATCTAGGCCTTCCTGCTCCATGGGCTCGGTGAAGAGACCTGAAGCGGTGGCTTGGATGGGGCAGTGTGCACCTGCCGGGCAGAAGCTGAACCTTGCCCTCCAGCTCCTCACACCACAGCGAATACCCTCCTGAAGCTGCGGCTTAGAGTAAGACCTGGAGAAACTTGCTTCAAGAGGCTGGCCCCTTGCCTCTGCTCACACATGCCAGCTGCAACCTCACGCTGCACCTTGGCTTGTGTCTCCTCAGCTTTCTTCGAGCGGTGAGGGGAAAGGAGAAAGACCTACTCGCCCGGAGCCCCCGGGCAGGAGGGCTGGCTCTGCTCCCCATGTCTGTGGATGCCTGTGCTGCTCTCAGGAAGGCGTCTGGGACCTGGACAGGCCGGGCCCCGGAATGCTCTGCTGGCTGAATGGACTAACGCCGCGCTTTGTATTGAACAAGGGAAGGCCAACGTGCCCGCGCTGCTCCTGCCCAGCCAGGATGCACTTCCACTGAGCCAAGGAAATTGTGAGGCGCACTGGAGGCCGGAGGGGCACAGCCACGCAGGCACTAGCCGTCCCGGACTGCGGGGCAGTGTTCCGGCTGAGGTTCAGTCAGCAGAGGTTGAACATGCGGTGGCTCTCTAGGCCTCGCTGTGCCCAAAACACACCGCCTTTGACTGAATGCACCACCTGAGGATGCCCAGTAGGCACACCCTGAGGGAGGCCCCACAGTCCAGGAAGTACTTTGAGGAGTTTGAAGGCTCTCACGACTCTTTTCTTTCCTTTTTGAGACCAGGTCTCGCTATTTTTGCCCGTGGAACCGCAGACTCTCGTTGCCCGGTACCACGGACTCAAGTGACCCCCAGCCTCAACTTCCCAGGTAGCTGGGATTACAGGCGCACGCCACCACGCCCAGCTAGTTTTTTGGAACTAGGTCTTGCTATGTTGCCCTAAGTGGGACTCGAACCGTGATCCCTGGCCCCCAGCATGGCTTCCTAGGCTGCCGCTTATAGGACCCGCCACCATGCCTGGCCTTACAGCTCTTTTCTACCTACTTACTCATTAAACATGTCATAGAAGCAGAACAAGGACAGAGGGAAGACCCGTGGTTATCACTCACGGGCATTAGGTATCCAACGCTGCATGTGGCAGCCGCAGCTAAAACCTTAGCTTAGACAGCTATTTATAACCAGACTTGGGACACAAAAATAGCAGAGCCCATCAGAGGCAATGACTCAGGTTCTTTCGTTCTGTTGGAGCTCGGGCTGCTGTGTGGGGCAGATGTGTGGCCCATGGCTGGGGGTCGGCTTGTGGGTCCCTGTAGCCCTCATCCTGGCCTTGGAGTTGGTCTGAAGCAGTGCAGCTCTGGCTTAGTGCTCTGCTTGCTGTGGACATGCCGCTGGAGGCTGCACCTTCTCCTGCCAACTCTGAAGCTGCAGGAGTTGCCTCCCTCTGTCAACCCCGCACCACCTCACACTCCCTCCCTGAACTCACATCCACATCCTGTGGAGGCCTCCTGGGCAGGGGGAGTCCTCTGCCCATTGCCTCTTGGTGGGCCTGTGCCCTCCCCTTAGGGCACTTCCAGAATAGCCTGCCCAAGGCCGGGCACGGTGGCTCATGCCTGTAAGCTTCAGCCTATGAAGCGGCCGGGGCTAGGGATCATGGTTCAAGTTCCGCCTGGAGCCCGTAGTGAGACCTAGTTCCAAAAAATAGCTGGGCGTGGTGGCGCACACCTGTAATCCCAGCTACCTGGGAAGCTGAGGCTGAGGATTGCTTGAGTCTGTGGTACCCCGGGCTTCCACGCGCAAAAATAGCGAGACCTAGTCTCAAAAAAAAAAAAAAACAAAAAAAAAAACACAAAACAAAACCAGAATAGCCTGCCCTTCTCTCGGAGCCCAGACAATTTGTGGGTTCTAGACTCACTTGAGGACTCAAAGATCTAAAAGGGTCCCTATCCCAAGTCAGCCTGAAAATACCAAGGGTCTGAGAAGAACCAGGGCTCACCAGTCCACACCACCCTCGTGTTCATACAACTGGACCATGATGCTTTCAACAGGGTCGCAGTCACGAAGCCCAGCATTCCTCTCCACCCCGTCCTTCCTCCTCTTGGGCTCTCTTGAGTGTATCTGCTCTACCATCTTGGTGCAGGCTTAGGGTTGTGAGGAGTGAAGAGGAGAAAACGGCTATTATGGAATGGCACCCCAGGATTAGAAAGGAGAGTCCCTGGGGTGGCAGGGTCAAACCAGCAGCAGCTTACTGCTCACTGCACCAGAAGGCCCCACCAGCCACTCCGTATCCCAGTGAGCACCAGGAACAAGTGTTGGGGGTGGGGTGGGGGCGGGTGATGGGGGGCAGAAGTCTGTGCAGGAGATAGAGGAGGGACAGGCCCCTTCCTCAGGAGCAGAAATAGGCTCTGAGAGATCCAAGTGGATAACACATGTGACTATGACGCACACAGCAAGGCTGTCCCTGCCCGACCAAGATGATCCTGCCACTGCAAAGAAGACTCCCCTGAGCAGCAGAGGAAGATGGAGCACGTGGCTGCTGCGATGGATGGATGGAGACCAGGTATGGCCCTTTCCTCTCCCTGCCTACCTCCCCAGACCAGCCATGGGGCTGCTCAGCTCCCTCCCAGGTGGTTCATATGCAGTGTGGAAGTGATGTTGTCCTCGCCTTCTCAAGCACCATGCTGGCCTCCTCTCAGTGCCTTTCTACAAACATCTATGCTCACTTCCCTGCGACACCCCTCGAGTATATGAGAATCATTTGAAGCATTAGAAAATACAAGGATTGAGGTGGTGGTGGGGGCCTCACACTGCTCCCTGGAGTTCTGGTCAGCTCCTCAAAGCCTTTTGAGATCTTTCCTGATTCCTTTGAGGTATGCGCCTAAGAGCAGGGACCTGCGGGCAGAAAGGCCAAATACCTATGTGAGCCTCATGATCTTGTCCCAGTTACTCAGCCTTCTGGATATTTGTCTTGGGCAACCGTCAAAAGACTGTAACAGTTTCTCTGCCTGATTTATAAACGAGGGTAAGTGGGTATAATGATTTCATCCAACTATCAATCCAGCCATCTGCCCTCACATACCGTGCACTATGCCAGGCACTGTACTGGGCAGTGGAAGTGTTGAAAATAAATTTGTAGTCAAGAGAGAGGGTCTTCTACTAACCTCTGACTAGCTGCCTGCCCTCTGGAGCTTGTAGTCTGGTGAGCGATCCATGTGGGTACTTTCAAGATGTGAATCCTTGGATGTGGGGGACATACACAATTGTCCCCCTTTGTTGAAGAAATTTCACTCTTAGCTAGGAACTCCCAAAAGAGATGGTTCAGGAGAGCTATTATTAATGAATCAGTGTCATTCTTGACACATTTTTAGCATAGTTCATACAACCAGATGAATGCTTGCTTTGAATTTCCTCCTTGCTATCTTATACCCCGAGGCACCCAAATCCTGCAAGCCTAAAGGTGTTGGTCTCCATTTTTAGACTTTAAAATCCCTCATGCCCTCTCTCCCCTAACCCTTGACAGACACTAGTTGGTTCTCTACAGCTCTGTCTACTCTGGGCAACCCATGTAGACAGAATGATAGACCATGCGGCCTTCTGTGAGTGGCTTCTTTCACATAGCAGTGTTTTTAAGGTTCATCGTTATTTCCTTTTGCGGTGATATATTCTGGAGATGGGTAGCCCAACCCTGGGATAGATGGCACATTTTATGTTCCATGTATTTTACTGCAGCAATAAAAAAAAAAAAAAGGATTGAGCTAAAGAAAAATAACCATGCTTTCTCTCCCCATTTCAGTTCAAACCAAAATGGTTATAAGGCCAGCAAGGGGCTCCTGGTACTTCCGCTGGAGCCAGAGCAGAAGTGGGGTCTGTGGCAGGACACTGTAGTGGGTGGGTAAGGTGATGGTGCTGCTTGCGCCTCCCCCCTTTGGAGATCCTTCTGGGGCTGCAGCATCTTCCTTGTTTTTTAGAGACAAGAAAGCAAATTTTCTAAACGGAGGCAGGGGACCTCCCTCTGATGGTGAGCCACGCCGAATGACAGCTGCTGGTGGAGGCTGGCTACAAGGGAGGAGATTTTTATTCTCCTCTCTTCTGTTACAGGATTTAATGGTTCAGCAAACTGTGGAATTTGGGGACTTTCATCTTGTTTCATCTGTTCCAAGCCATCACTGCAGGCAAATGGCCTTTATCAAATGACTTTCCTCCATTTTTCATTTATTTATTTTTGAGACTAGGTCTATTTTTGCCTGTGGAACCGCAGGCTCACATTGCCTGGGGTATCACAGACTCAAGCAATCCCCAGCCTCAGCTTCCCAGGTAGCTGGGATTACAGGCGCGCACCACCACGCCCAGCTATTTTTTGGGGACTAGGTCTTGCTACATGCCCCCAGCGGGACTCGAACCGCGATCCCTGGGCCCCGCTGTGGCTTCCTAGGCTGCCGCTTACAGGCATGCACCACCGTGCCCGGCTACTTTCCTCCAATTTTCATTTAGACTCCCGTCCTCTGCTCATTAGAGAAATCGGTGGGTAACAGCAAGGCCTGGTCAGTGTGTGTGTGTGTGTGTGTGTGTGTGTGTGTGAGTGAAACCTGGCTCTCTGTGTTCACAGGCCCTGCAGAGGGGGCTGGATCAGCCAGAGAATGTCCCTTCTGTCCAGACCCCCAGTGGCTGTAATCAGGACACGCTCAGGCTCTGTGGAGACCAGGACTTGGGGAAATGAGTGAGCCACTTTCTCTTCTTTATGGCCTGCCCTTCTGCAGCTTTAATAAACACACTTTAAAGGGCGCCAGGATGGGGAGCGGGGTGGCTCGCTGGATGGCTCTGGGGCGTGGGAGTCCAGGCAGTAAGGCCGCTACAGTGCATCATGTTTGGTCACAGGATGTGGTGGGAGGAAGCTCGCCTAGCACCAAGCACCAAGCAGGTAGGAAAAAGGGGCTTTTCAAAGTGATGATAAATGTAGTGTTTTGTGGAAGAGCCCAGAGTCACAAGGACAGGCCGCTCGTGTCTGCAGGACACACGTGTGTGAGCGCATGCTCGGGCCAGGGACCGTGGTGTCTAGAGAGGGTGTCTGCAGTTGTCATCCACTGTGCATTTCACTTCCTTCAAGAAGCGAGTCACTTAGCTCATGTCAAACCACAAAGGGTGGCTCTTTCAAAATCCTGCCTAAGGAAATGCTACTTCTGCTTCTGTCCGGGTCAAAAGGATGCTTTTACCACAGTGACCTTTAAAGCGGGTCTAGGAGGCCGGTGCAGTATCTCTTGAGGGGGGTCGCATCTCTGGGTCTACTGAGTTCTTTTTGGCTTTACTGCTAGTGAGGGATGTGGGGGGAGGTGACACCACTTTTGTTTAGAAAGCAAAACTTTGCTTGTCACTGAAGGCTCTGGGTGGGCAGCTGGCTCCTGACTGATTGGGGGTGGTGGTAGTGGGGGTAGTTTGGGCCTCGTCTGAAGGGAAATAATGCAAAATGTGTGGAACACAGGTCTGAGCTCAGAGGGCCTCCATTCTCCAAGGGAGATGGCAAATATCAACATCTTACAGGGCACAGGGGAGGCCGCCTAAACTTGTGGGGGCTGGGGCTGGCTTTTATTTTTTTTAGACTAGGTCTTGCTGGTCTGAACTAGCCCGGGGAACTGCAGATTCACATTGCCCAGGGTACCATGGACTCAAGCGATCCCCAGCTTTAGCCTCCCAGGTAGCTGGGATTATAGGCACGCATCACCACACCCAGCTATTTTTTGAGACTAGGTTTCACAATGTTGCCCCAGATAGGTGTTGAACCCTTGGACTAACCCTTGAAGTAATTCCTAGTCTCGGCCTCCCTAGGGCAGGCTTTTGAGGAGGTGATATCCGACTGACAGCTGCAGAAGTAGGAATCCTGTGGGAGCACTGCTCTGCTTTCTCACCCCTTTGATATGGTCTTGTCTTCACTCCTTTTCATGTCACACAGTTTCCCACAGCGGCACGGCCACGTCTGTGGTTTCAGTGTCTATTTCCCAATCAGTGTCCCCTATCAGAGCCTGAGGTCTGTGACCATGTTCTCAGTCAGCAACTAAACAAAGTCCCTGAATGTCCTACAGACAGCTGAGTCTTCATGTGTCCAACACTGAGCTCATCCTCTTGGCCCCTTCCCCCAAACTGCTTCCTTTCTCTGCCAAGCCTGTCACAGTGAGCAAGGTGTCAACAGCTACCCAGTTGTAGAACCCAAAGCCTGTTTCAGTCTGCGTCCCCATCTAATTTCACTGCCCGCATGGAGTCACTGTGTTCTCTTCATTTCACTTTATCTCTGCCCACAGCCACTACCAGAGCCCTGAGTACTTTTCCTGGTTACTGTGTATCTCACAACCATCCCTCTGCCTTCAGTTTGCCCCACACACTGCTTCAAACATCCTCCACACTGGCTTCCACACATCTTTTAAAGGAGGAAAAAAAATCCTCTCTGCTAAAACCCCTTCAGTCATTCCCACACTTCCCCGAAACTTCACCCAGCCCCCACCTCCTCCTCACCCCGAGGCTGCACTGGGTATTCTCCATGCCCTCTGTTCTCCACAATGGCTCTGCATGCCTGTGCTGGGCCCGCAGCATGAGTGGAGCTAATAACCTTCCCTATTTGCCAGTCTTTAGAAATGTGACTAAGATTCCACAGAAAGCATGTTTAAGATCAAAGTGGAGGCTGAAGGAAAGAAAGGCTAATCTCCAGGTGTCAACGGGAAGACAGGGATGAGGCCAGCATGGGAGGGAAGGCCGGTGGATGCTGAGCCCAGGGAGGTGCTGGTTGTGAGGAGCGAGGAACCAGGTCCTGCATGAACCAGGTCCTTGCAGGTGGCCAGTCTATGAAAAGGTCTCTGGAAGAAGCCTGCCTTCCAGCATGGCAAAGCATCATGGGAAACAAAACCACTAGTCTTTGGTTCAAAACTGAGACCTGAAGCTATCTCCTCTGTTAACCTCTTGAAAAGTCAACCTACTGCAGGTCACCAAAGGCCAAGAA
This sequence comes from Uropsilus gracilis, assembly GCA_004024945.1. Classification (NCBI taxonomy): domain Eukaryota; kingdom Metazoa; phylum Chordata; class Mammalia; order Eulipotyphla; family Talpidae; genus Uropsilus; species Uropsilus gracilis. Next base: position 29,772 of record PVHY01017133.1, read on the forward strand.
AAAATGCTAGAAGAGCAGCCAGAGAAAAAAAAGACATACTTACTTCCATAAGAAGAGTAGGCCTTCTCAGCAAACATGAGAAAAGCATGAGAGCAGACTCCATAGGGTTTCCTAGGCTGCTACTCCCATCCAACTGTCTGAGCTGAAGGGTGAAGGTGAGGAATCTCTGAAGGGGTGTCATCAGGGAAGAGACAGAATTGAGGGTATGGAGAGGTATCAGGGAGCAAACAAACAGGCACACACACGGGCAAATCAAATAAGCATGTGCTGTGAGACACAACAGTGAGAGTGCCTTAAAAAAGTTGAACTAACAATATGAAAGAGGGGTGGTGGTCCCTACGGAGGTCAAAGGTCCCTGTCTCACCTGGGAGGAGAGGAGGAGGATGGATGGACACCTGGTTTCCTTAAGACATGTACTGGCATGGGAAAGAGAGATGGCAAGTGAGTATGCCACTCAGAGACGTGCCTGGGAGGGGAATGCAGCTGTAACATCAGGGAGGGGGGAGAGAGGCAAGGCAGGAAGCAAAGAAGAAACAAGGACTGAGAAACATAGGACCATGGGTGAGTAAAAAACCTAGGTGTGCAGGACCCTGCTAAAGGGTAGTCCTCAAATTTTATCAGGAAAAGCGAACAGTGAAAAATGAAGAGACTGGAACAAGCTCTACTAGGCAAATATTAAACTGGAAAAAAGCACTGCTGGTGAAAAAAATTCACTGGACGACTGTTTTCTTTTTCATGAGGAAGACACTTCCCAGAAAATAATTAAGAGCACGTGTGTGAGATGACGTGAGATGTGTAAAGACACGACGACAAGTACATACTCCTAGCAAATGACCTTAATGTATGTTTTTTAAATGCCGATCAGGACACAGACAACCTGACGGACAAGCTGGGGTGCGTGTTTGCTACTCAATTTTACAGCACATACATTATTTTAAAGTACTTAGAACTATGGTCTAGACCCTAAGAGGAAGTTCAATAAATACCTAAGCATTAGCACCAGACAGACACTCTCTTTCGTAACTACAATAATTAAAAATAGAAGTCAAATACAAGAAGAATCTAATAATAAAGAACAGTAAAAAAGCTAACAGTACTTGTTAGTGATTTCCAGCTATCAATTCATGAGGTCCTCACGAGAGTGTGGGGTTAATTTCCATTTTCAGAAAAGGGAAATGAGGCCCGCTGGCTAAGGACACACCAGGCTCACACAGTGGTGGCAGGATCTGTGCCCTGGCAACTGGCCAGAGTCCAGGTCTTAACCTCTGTGCATCCTGCCACTAAAATGGTCATTAGGACACAATGGTTAGCTGTTCTCCCTGTTTCTATGTGCTTCTAAACACAGCAGAGAGCTGATTGTGGCTCACCCCCAAACGAGGGCCCTTAGGGCAGTGTCTGATACGTAGTAGAGGTTCCACAAATGTCTTCTGGAAGAATATTTTAAGAATAGAGACATGACTAAGGAAGCAGCCGGACTTGTGACACAGATACTTCCTGAAGTCAGGAGTAGGCACCTTGGTGGGTAGTGAGGTAGAGTCTCAGTAGGGTGCACAGGCACTTAGGTTGGGGGTGTAGAGTCCCCTCTTTTGTGCAAGCTCCTGTGTGGAGTGTGATTAAGGCCTATCAAGAGCCACCAGGGATGCTTTTTGGTAACTGACACTTTTTTTTTTTTTAAAGAAACTAGGTCTTACTATGTTGCCTGGGGTAGTTCCAAATCCACAGACCCAAGTGATCCCTAGCCTCAGCCTCCCAGGTAGCTGGGATTACAGGTGCGTACCACCATCCCAGCTATTTTTTTAGAGGCTAGGTCTCTCTATGTTGCCTGGGGTAGTCTCGCACCAGTGGACTCAAGCAATCCCTGGACTCAGCCTCCCAATGCTGGAATTACAGGCACATGCCACTGTGCCTGGCCTACCTTTTTTTTGGCAAAATGAATTATTACCTTGGTTTGTAAATTCAAACTTTAACATATAATACTTTGTTTTTTAAAGACACACATGCACTCACATGGGCAGGTGGGTGATAGAGGCAAGTTTACTTAAGAAAAGGGAAACAAATACTTAAGAAAAGATTAGAAATAAAGGGGATAAAACAGAAGGACAACCTGAGTTGACCAGGCTCAGGTGCGGGTAGGGATAGTCTTCCTTACATATAATACGTTTTGAGGGAAATCAAAACATTTGTAGGATGATAAGCTTTTGGAATGATGGATTTGGAAACATTATTGGAAACATCAAAGAGAAGTTTCAGGAAGGACATCAATGCATGTGTCTTGTTTGTGGAGGGTGAACAGAGACAAGCACACACGGGTTCTGAGTGAACTTGCAGGAATAGCCTAACACCACCAGGTAT
>PVHY01017134.1:0-32166 GCA_004024945.1 Uropsilus gracilis
AAGGAAGGAAGGAAGGAAGGAAGGAAGGAAGGAAGGAAGGAAGGAAGGAAGGAAGGAAGGGAGAGAGAGAGAAAGAGAGAAAGAATACTATAATGAATCATCAAACATTATTTTCACACTTTAAGAAAAAGTTTGCTCACCCTAGTGCTACAGTATCTATAACTATTTAATACCAGAAAATTCTATTAGTTCTATGGTAAGCATAAAAACCTAGAGATCAATGTATATACATGATGAAAGCAAAATCTCAACAGCATTCTATCTTTATAATTTTAAGATTTTCCTTATCCCACTGTGATTTGTAAGGTGCATATCAATTTCTTCATCTTTTTTAAAACTATAATCACATGGCAAATACATTTACATTATAATTTTTTATAAAATAACATTTGTGGTCACATATTTTAGGATAATTATGCTTTAAAACCTAATCAAATTCTAGAAATTCAAAATCGATGGCAAAATGTTTTCTAGAAAATATGTTTTGGGGAAAGTTTAAAGTATCAAACTTAGTTTTTAGAACATAATTTTTAGAATTTTTATATTACAAAGAAGTGGTAGATATACCCATTGTTGTAAATAAAATACTAGCCCCTCCCAGCAGTCCCTTATCAGGTGTGTCACAATCACTGCATGTACTTGACTATGGGCAGATCACTTCCATTCAGTTTCCATTTCTAAAAAGGAAGTAGTATAAGAATAGTATCTACTTCGTAGATTTTGATGTTTTGTTTTTTTGTTTTTGTAAGTCATATCCAATGAATAGTTGTTGTTTATACATGTCATAAAAGAATTATTAATAATAAAAAATCAAGTTGTTAATAGAATTGTCTATTATACACTTTGCATATGTTTGTCTAGAAAGACTTGAATATGATAGTAAATTAAAAGACATTCAGATTTAAGGAAGAATTTGCTACTATATTTGAGAAAATTAAGGAAACTACCTCTACATGAGCACACAAATAAACACATGGATGCATATATATTCTTGGTTAGTACATTATTTGACCAAGTTTATAATTTAAGCTAACATTACTATCTTAACTAATCATATAAGTTTTCAAGGACTATATATGGAACAATTAAATTGTTATTCATGTTGTCAAATATTCAAAGACATTCTCTGCTCATATTCATTGTATGCTGGACATGGCAGAAGACTTCAGTAGCTAGACACTGATTTTTATTTAGTTACAGGTGATTTGAACAGACTGCCATCAATGTTATACAACTTATTTTTCTGCAATGAGCATATAGGTCTAGTTTTTGAAAGATTTCAGTGCTTTTTAACATACTTGAAGAGATAATTTTATAAAGAAAAGCAATATTTGCAGTAGTTAAGTATCATAACAAATTAAAATATATGGAATTTTATTAACCTTTGTGCTAAATGTGGGAAAATTTAGACTTAACAATTTAAATAGCTAGATTTAGGAATTATGAAATACTATGCAATTGTTTTTCTTAACTTATATGCAGGTTAAAGCTCTTTGAAATGTGATTAGAAGCTTTAAGGCCCCTATTTTGGAAAAAAAATAGCTACAAAATAACCAATTAGCATCCCAGCACATATTTTTGAAAAGATAGGCTATTATAATCAATTCATAGATTACCCAAAGGCACCTAGTCAGACATATTTCACCCCTTTTTTAAGCCACAACACAATGACCTACTAGCAAAATCTTACAAATTGCTATAGACCCTGACAAGGTCCAAGAACTTAAAATAAATGGCTGATATTTCTTAAGCTTTAAGTTTCTCTTCTGTGACATTAGCATCTGCCTCTAGATTATATTCAATGGTGTTTGCATTGCTAGTGTCTAGAGAAACATGTAAGTAGTAATGCTTTTTTGTCTGCATATGTACTGACATACTCTACCATGGTCCCTACAAAAAGAAATCAGAAGAGAGTGTGTGTGTATGTATATATACATGGTTATATGTGTATGTACATTTATGAAGTATATATGAGAATATAATCCTTATACATTGATCTTTATACATCCTTATACATTGTGTTTTAATTTTAGCACATATAGTTGTATATCTTGGCTCTTACCCTCTCATTAAGTTTCTTGTGTAGCTAAAGAATATAAAAATTGGTAGTCATATAGTTCCACACAAATATGTTAATTTCATATTGAAAAACTTTTTTCCCATAGTGTCTGTTTTCCTCTGCCGATAAAACAAAATTGAAAAGTATTAACACTACTATTAAAGTGAATGGTGGACAAAAGTATACATTATCAGGTAAGATACACTTATTTCTTTTCTACTTAACCTCCATAAGTAGCAAAGGATATTCCTCTAGATATTTTTCTTGTCACTTTAAAATGGAGATTAACCTGATTAGTATTCTAATGTGCTTGTATGTGAATTCATGTTTAAGTCATTCTGTCTACTCTATGTGTGTTGTGGTTCTGGGGAAAGGATATTACAGGGGTTATATTACCAACAAACAAACATAAGCAGATTTATGAAAAAACCATGAAAGCATCGTATTATTTTTTACTCATGGGAGTCATGAAAGACAAACTGATATTTATCTTAATAGACAAAGTAAAATATATTTGCTGTTGAAAATTTGAAACAACTAAGAAATCATAAAAATGAAAACAAATGTGGCCCCTCTTAATATCAATTTGGAATCATCAGGGAAAAGAACAGCAAGGTTGTGCTAAACACATGAAGATGGGCTTTCTCAGAAAGGGTGAAATAAACATCCTCCATGAAAAAATAACTGAGCTCATTATTTTTTAGAACTAGGAAAGACAAAATGTCCTTCAGGATAGCTTGGTCCTCTAAAAAGGAAAAGTGTGATTGCTAAATTTAACAGAACCGGGAAGGAAGATAAATAATAATGAGTGCTTAAATCAGGTAAAATATACACTTATAAGAGAAATTAGTTATGGTTGTTGCTCATCTTTAAATGAGATGGAAAGTGAAAAAGAGTGATATTAGTCTGCTGAAAAAATAATATAGTATATCAAAAAGAAAAGCAAATATAAATAGCTATGCATTTGCTACTTCTCTCTTAAATACCATGGGTGCATTTAAACATGAGGTGCTGCCACAGCTTAAGTTAGTAGTGCATGTGAATATTCTCTGAAAAACACAAATTTGAAAGTAATATTGCCTTTCATTCATATATGCTGGTATATTTTAATAAGTATTCATATAGTTATATTAATCATTAATATTTAAAATCACTCATTATAAATATTACTACATTTTATTAATTATTTCTTATATTGCAATATAATTAGATGTTCCATTGGTTGAGCTTACATTTTAGTAAATATATATAATTTCCCTCAATATACTGTTTTACATTTACTTTAGATCTTGAAAAGGAGTGAGATTTGAAATTCAAAGACAGAAATAAATTGGGCTCTCTCACCTCAATTAAGAGACACGAAGGTCCCTTTTTTAAGCACTTTGCAACTAAGAACACTCCTCTACTTAAAAAAATATTTATATTTGCTGTCTTAAGTTCTCATTCTACATACTGACTTTTTAAAAATAAATTGTACAAATTCTATTAGTTCTTCTACATCTGTTTCATGCATAATTGTTTGTTTTTCCTTTTGAGTGAAGGGGGGTAGCTCCTATGCTAAAAGATGTATAAGACCAAATAAGTTAGAACAAATAGGTACATCTTCAGCTACCTGTCAGATCACCATTTACAAGCTATTATTAATGAATAACTCTGTGGGCATGCCATAAAGCAAGATAAATGTTCAAACAGAACACTGGTTTGTGAACAGTGAATAAAACGAGGAGCTTAATATTGTGTACCAATGAAACCCACATATTGGCATGTATTTCCTCAAATGTTGTGGGCAAAAACTTTGTCCACAACAGTTAGATCATGATAGAATGTTTTTCCTTAAGTATGAAATGGTATCAAGGGGAGAGAGGAAGAAATAATTTATAATTTGCCATCAATTAAGTAAGAAAGAGTGAGGATAAGATCAGCAAATGTAAAGGTAATCTGGTTGTAGAGTCATCGAAGACTGTAAGAGCTGTGAACTGCAGTAGCAATAGGGGCCAGTGAGGAATTTTTAAGTGAGTAAATGATATGATCAAAGTAATTCATTTTCTTAATAGGTCATGATATGCTATAGTACACAATTGATAAATGCCTTTGCCTTTCCAGATCCACTTTACCACTTTTCCTTCTCTGCTCCTTTGAAATTGAAGTATGTAAATTATATTAATGGGCTCTGTTGGATTTTGTCCCCATAAAATTTATGTAGAATTAGATTATTACAGTTTGACCCTTGAAAAACATAGAGTGCCAATGGATACCAGTTCCATGCTGTCAAAATCAGAGTGTTATTTACAGTATAGTTTAAAATTATGCCTTTTCTATGTGTTCCATGCATCCAGGGATTCAACCTACAGGCATTTTCAAATATCTGATTATCTGGAAATATCTGAACTAGACAGAAAATATCTGGTTTAAGTTGACCTGCACTGTACAAGTCTATGCTTTTCAAGGAACAACTGTATTAATCTGCAGTATCTCAGAATGTGTACTGAGAAGCATAAGTCTCTTTCTTTCATCAGCATGGTAGAGAAAGGTGGACAGTTTAATGGGGCAATCTGACAAGTGACATATTTCATTTTTGTTTTCATTCTCTTGGCTGAAAATTAGTCATGTGAACACACCTACTAGCCAAGAAAGCTCAGATGGTTTTCTAGCTTTGCACTCAAGAAGATGAAAGATCAGTTAGAACTTTGTCAAATTAACAAGATGGGAACTATTTCTATAAGGAAAAGCAAGCTATCTACCTTGAGAGATAAAAACAAGATCAGTTAACACAGTTTATAGCACTTACCAGTTTAATTTAAACACAGTATATATATTTTTAATCCTATTTCTGAGTTACTGCACTGATTAAAAAAAGAAAAAAAAAGAAACCCAAAGTTAACATATATGTGTATAGTTTACTTATAATTATAACTTATTCAAAAATCAATGCAATATCAGAGTATGTTATTAAATAATTGCTTCATTTCATTAGCTTACTATTATTTAAATAATCCCAAAAGAATGCTCTTGCCAGAAATATTGGTGTACAGTGCCTAGGAATGATGAATTATTGTATTTTTATGGCATAAGCCTTGAACTTCTTACCTGTTTGAATGGTAGAAAATATAAACTGCAGCATATAATGCTTGAAAACATTGAACTGTCAAAAGAACTAGCTTAAACACACACACACACACACACACACACACACACACACACATGCAATTGAAACATTGTTATCAAAGTTTGGCAATTCTTTTGAAGACATTAATAATAAAGCCAAGGACTTGACATGTGTCAACCAGAGCAAGAGCGTTTTGGTTCAGTGCTAGAAAATCAATGAGATAGAAAGAGAAAGAAAGAAACCATTTAACCACTCTCCAAAAAGTAAAGATTTTTTTTCTTTGATGAAATGTGTACATTATTTCATTAATCTTTTCATTAGCCATTGTCAGTAATGTCAAGAAAAATATGTCAATGGAATAACGATTTTACTTCAACTTGAACAAAATAAAGAATGGACAGTGGATTTTCATTCTAAAACGATATTTACAAAACCAACAAAAATCCCCTCTCACAAAAATTTACTTTTAAATCTACTTTTAAATTTACTTTTCTTACCTCAAATTTTATTTATTCATTCAAAACAGAATGTGTGAATATCAGTAAAATTGTATCATTTAACTCTAGGAAAGGGAATTTTTAAGTACAAACTACATAGGTCATTGAGAATTGAGACTCAAGAAATTTAAGGTATTTTTAAACTAACTCATGAATTTTCCTATAAATAGATTACTAGTTAACTTTTGGAAATATTTTTTTTAAAGTTACAATAATTAGACATTTTAAAGTAAAAAATTTCCTTCCATGATTTTTACTTTAATGTCTCAAAATGCATTACCCATTCCATAATAACTGAAGTAATGCTACAGGGGAGTGATTCAGTTGAAAATGAAGTGATTGGGGGAGCCATACTGCCCTGCTGGACAGAGTCTGAGAGAAAGACCCAGGAAAGAAAATGAGAAGTGGGAAAGGGAGGGCTAAAAAGTCAAAAGAGAGGAAGGGGAAGAGGAGAATGGTGGGCTAATAAAACAGGCCCACTTGGCCTGGCCTGCGGAAGCACCCTGGAAGAGCGAGCTGGCGGTGACAAGGAGCCATGTTGGGAATGTGGCCCACAGAGAAGTAGCTGGTGTGGATTCCGATGCCAGAATAGCATGCTGGGAGTAACCAGGGGCTGCTGAAGGCAGGCCTGGTGAATTTGGTCAGATGCTGCCAAAGGCAGGTCTGATAATGGAAGTACGCGTGTGGCTCCACAGCAAGGTGGTGTGGCTGGTATCTAGAGTTAGCCAGGGATTTGGATTTGGAAAGCTGACTTTTGCATCAGCATTTGTTGAAAAAGTGTGAAAAGGCTTGGAGAATCAGAGCAGTTCAGAACACTGGAGAGAGAAGAAGCAAAGACAGAAAAGAATGACTGGACTTTGCAGGGTGACCTGCCTCAGATTAGAAAGGGGCACCATCTTGGACATGTGTTTGGGACTTTTGGACTAAACGATACTTGGGGTAAAATAACTGACCGCTTCTGGCATTAAGAACTTTTCATTTCCCTGGTTAATTGTCTTTGTATATAAAGCCCTGTTGTTTAAGTTGCATTTGACAGGCAGCTGCTGTGTGCACTGGTGATGTGAATCCGAGAAGCTGGGTGGCAGAAGCTGCATTTTTAAAATGTCACTTTTCCCCTGTGGTTTGTTGGTTGGATGTTTTTGCCCCTTTTGACCTGATATCATAAGCATAAGAACAGTATGACTGCTGTTATTCATACTGTTAATCAGTGGCAAAGAGTACAGAGATAGTTTTAGGTGTACTTGATTATGCATTAAACATTAGAATGTTTTTATTCATTTGTTTTATCCTTAAGCAAGGTGTTACTCATTAGTCAGCAGAAATTAAGACTAACACTACACAGTGTATGCTCACCCTGAAGGTCATGTGGCCCTTCACAGGTTTTGGAACATTTTTTTGATACGATCATCAGGAGACATTTCAGACATCACCAGAAAGCAGCAGACTCCACCAGAAAGTAGCTGCTACGTGTACATGCATTTATAGGGAAGCTGTTACATCTAGGCATTTTTCCTGCATAACTAGGATATAAAAACTCAAAGGACACAAAAGACAAAACTCTTCATCCTTCTCTCTCAGAAAATATAATTTCAAAATAGAGTTTCTGAATACATTTTTTAAAGAAGATAATATAGGCCAGAAATAGGCAGTATAATATAATAGAGTTGGGTTCTTTCTTTCAAAAGCTTGCTTCTAGTAGGTAAGAAGTGATGAATGAATCATGATAATTCAGAGAAAACTACTATGCCATTAAAATGCATGTCCTTCAGAGATTTAGCTACCTATGGGAACAAAAGCTAAAATGGTATAAATCCAGATTTCAACAGATAATTATTGATTATCCATGTTCTTTAATATGACCTGAAAATCTGCCTTATTTAAATGTTGATTTGTGCACTCACCTGAGAGATACTCTTATGTAAATAACTTAAAGTTCAACATTTTGAGTACTGAGTCATTCTGGTGCATACAATATACAGCTTGATTCATAACCTATCTTACTAGCTTGCCTCATTTTCCTCCTCACTTTGCTAAGAGGTGAACTATAGCTCCTGTGTTAATGTGATCATGTTGAAAGTGAATGGAAAGCACATAGTTCATAATTATAGTATTTCATATAAGAAAACACAGACTAAAGGAAGGTTTTACAAAACAGTTATAACAAGGTAACATACTTGCAGTTTTAAAGGCAATTGTTAAGTCAGAAACTTTAATTCTCATAAATCTAAATTAAATTGGGTGCTTTTCAAAATCCTACTGAATACTCTGAATTTTAATATTTGCAACATTTCTTAATTTGCTAAAGTACAACATGGTAACATAGTTATCTTTCATATCAGTTAGTCCGAAATGTCAAATATAGGGAATCAGACTAGTGTTGACTGTTGAAATCATTTTTACAAGCATATTTAATATAAGCATCATTATAATTTCTGATAATTAATACTTAATTCAAAACTTTATTAATTTGAATTCCTGTCTTATGTTGAGAGTAATTTATATCATTATTCCATGTTAAGTTTCTACTAATGACCAGTGACTGTGGGAATGAATTCTAAACCACAACTAATGTTTTATCTTAATGTGCATTTTCATTGTATGTACATTGGAGTGAATTTTGAATTAAAACTGAATCTATCTTTGCTTTCTTTGGTGCAAATTATCAATTTAAAAATATGCAGCATTTGTCTTTTGACATCAAACCTTCTTAAAAAGGTGGGCCAAATTTTTGGTATGGCTTTTTATAACAATATTAAAGATAGCAAACTTCAATTTAAATAAATATAGCAAAAGCTAAGTTTAGTTTCAGATATTTCTAACTAGGGAGAGTGGTACATCTCCCACAGATCTTAATGGTTCACTTCCTAGAGCCCACATGGCTTAATGTGATATGTATATCAATTAGATTGTTCTTTAGAACAAGTCGACTTTCTCTAAGTTTGTCAGTTATCTGCACTTTGACTTTCTCTGCATGCCCTTGCAGGTTGTTTTAATTGTTAAAGCCTCATTGATCACCACATGTCATTAGAAATGAATACATTACTGCTGCATTCATAGATTCAGCAGCAGGAAAAAGTCTAGGAACCACTGAAATGTTAATTCCTAAACAGTTCTGTCTAACATGTTTATTTTTGGGGGAAGAAATCATTAATGATTAATCATTGTGCTCCTGTGCAGAAGCACTATTCTAATGTATTTATCCAAATTTAAGCATAAACTTTTCTAAAATTTTTAATGTTTTTTGAAACAATGTGATGATATTGTTTCGAATGGTTCTTTCACTTACATGACTAAATTTAGGTCAGATTATGAGTAATTGTTTTTGAATTGCTAAAAATTGAATAACTAAGTTCTAAGAAACCTCAGTTTAGAATCTGGGGCTTCTATTTGGGAACTGTGAACAGCCATACACAAACTGCTTGTTGGGAGAGATGTCAGCTGCTCCATTTGTACATTGGACCGATTCATTGCTCATATTTTCATGTACATCTTTCATCTTTTCTGCATTATCCATCTGTCTCCTACTGAACTATAGCCAAAAGAATAAAAAACAGGCTTCACTGTATCACCACAAACATCATTCCAGTTGTTGCATTAATTTTATTTCTTTCAGCAATGCCTTGTATGTAGTTCAGTATACACTCACACTTCTTTGGTTTAATTTTTTTCAAGGTATTTAATTCCTTTTATAAATGAGGTGGTTTTCTTGATTTCTCTTTCATTATTTGAGTATAGAAATGCAACAGATTTTTGTATATTATTTTGCAGTTTGCCACTTCATTGTACTATTTTATTGTTTCTAATTTCTTTTTATAAGTCTTTGGGGTTTTCTATGTAGTTTCATCACGTCATGTGCAAATAGCAATATTTTTATTCCTTTTTTCCCAAGTTGGATACCTTTTACCTATTCTTACCTGACTGCTCTTAGTAGTGCTTCCAACATTGTACTGACTATCCTTATTTTGTTCTTGACTTTAAAAGATGAAAACCTTCATTTTTTTTCACTGTTAAGATGGTACTGATTATGGTTTTGAATATTTGGCTTTTCTTACATTGCGAGTATTCCTTCTATACTCATTTTGTTGATATATTTTTATCATAAAAAGATGTTGTATTCTGTCAAGTGCTATTTCTCTATTTAGAAGATCATATGGTTCTCTTCCTTTTGTTTTATGTCTCCTATCCTGTTTAGTGATTTGCATATGTTGAACTATCCTAACACCTCTGGGATAAATTCCACTTCATCACTTCATCATGGTATATAATTCTTCTAATGTACTGCTGGGTATTTCGTTTGCTTACATTTTCTTGAGGATTTTTGCTTTTAAATTCATCAAGGATATTGGTCTATAGTTTCCCTTTTTTGTGTGATGTCCTCTGTTTCCTATAAGGCGATGTTGTCTTCCTGTAACTCTTCCTACTTTTTTCAATTTTAAAAACTTGAGAAGGAAGGGAACTCTTCTTTGAAAATTTGGTAGAATTTAACAGTGAAGTCATTGGTTCCTGGGTTTTTGCTTTTATAGGTATTTTGATTTCTGCTTTATTTTATTAGAATTCACTTTAAATTTAAATTTACTTTTCCTCTTATAATCTGTTTTTTATTAGTATCTGCTGTAACTTCTCTTTTGTTTCTGATTTTAGCTATTTGTGCCCTTTCTCTGTTGTGAGTTAATCTAAAGATTTGTATATTTTGTTATTCTTTTCAAAGAACCAACTCTTGGTATTGATCTTTTGTGATTATCGTTCTGATTTCCAGTGTGCTAACTGCTCTAATTCTTATTATTTCCTCCATATTCTAAAATTTGGGTTTTTTCTAGTTCTTTTAGTAAAAGTTTTTATTTTTTTTGCTTACGATTCTTCTTGTTTACTGATATAAGCATGCATTGCTATGACCATCTCTCTTAGTACTCCTTTTGCTGCAACTATAGGTTCTAATGAGCTGTGTCTATGTTTCACCCATATTTACATTTTTTCATGTTTGATTTCCTCAATGAAGCAATAGGAATCTGTTGCTTTTTGTTTATTCCCAACAGATACATGATTTCTTCTGTTTTTGATTAATTTCTTATTTCATACCACTATCATAAAAAAGATGGTTGATATAATTGCAACTATCATAATTCATTGAGACTTATTTAGTGTCCCAGTATATAAGTTATCCTGCAAACATTCCATGAACATTTGAAAAGAATGTGTATTCTGATGCTTTTTTATTTTGGGGGGGGAGGGGACAGATGTTCTGTAAATATATATTAAGTACAGTTCCAATTTTTAGTATTTTTGCTGATAACACAAGTCAAACTTGTCATTTTAATTCCAGTGAGTCCTTGATGATTTTCTTTCTGGATAATATGTACATTGCTATAAGTGGTGTATTTAATTTTTCTACTATTATCATGCTATTCAAAATACCTTCCTTTAAAATATGCTTTACGTAATTTTAGTGTTAATAAGTTGAGTACATAATATTTGTAAATGTCATGTCTCCTGCTCTATTGAGCCATTTATCATTATATAGCATACTTATTTGTTTCTGCTATCTTTTTTGTTGAAAGTCTCTTATCTCACATAAGTATAGTGATTCCTGTCTTTTAAATCACCCTTTGGCTTGAAGAACCAGTTTTATTCCTTGACTTTTAATCTATGCTTAACTTAAAGCTTAAGTGAGAGTCTTATAACCAACTTATAGTTGGATTTTCCTTTTTTTAAGTCAGGAAACCTATTGGTCTCCTTTGTGCCTTATTATTGGTAAGTTTACTCCATTTATATTAAGGACAATTATTGACATATGAGGACTTGCTACAGTCATTTTTTTTTCTCTAGATTTATTTGACATTGTTTGCATATTCACTCTGATCTAGGTAACAATCTGACATGGACATTTAATAAAATATTAATTGTATCATCAATATATTTAATAAATCATCTATTTCCTTAAATAACCTATTTTTTTTCTGTTTTTGATCTTGTACCAGAGACCTATTAAATTTAATGTAGATGCATGTTTTCTGTATGCATTTTTGATTTAGGTTAAAAACTACCCAAACTATGGAAACATTGACCTAGTGGCTTGTGTCTGTAAGCTTCAGCCTATGAAGCGGCCGGGGCTAGGGATGGTGGTTTGAGACCCGCCTGTGGCCCGTAGTGAGACCTAGTTCCAAAAAAATAGCTGGGTGTGGTGGCACACACCTGTAATCCCAGCTACCTGGGAAGCTGAGGCTGGGGATTGCTTGAGTCTGTGGTACCCCAGGCAACGAGAGCCTGCGGGTCCACAGGCAAAAATAACAAGACCTAGCCTAAAAAAAAAAAAAAAAAAATCTTTTAAATAGATGAAATCCTTAACTTCTCTTAACTTCAGGTTAAACTTTATCTTGTAATATTTTACAATTGAAGCATATGTTAATTATTTAAGAATTCTGTCACTAAAATAGAAACTTCAAATTTTTGAAAAGTTTAGTATAGAATTTAAAAGAAATGTAAAATAGAAAGCTAAGTAATAAATAGGAGAGGTTTTCTTCCTTACAACTAATGCAGTTACTTATAAAACTGTTTATACTAATGTTTAGTATATTGGAAATAAGTAACAACCTGTTTGAAACTATGTAAAGTGAATCATTAGTGAGCTCACTAACAGTCTTGTTTCTTAGCATATCTACTGAAGACAACCTATAGCTCAGTTGGGATTATCACATTATTCCAGAGACATGGCAATCCAGTTATGTGGGGAAATACTACAACCCACTTTTCTGTCAGTACTTAAAAATATTTAGAAATATTTAACTTACATATGTATTGATGTGCACATACATTATATGCAATACATATTATATTCATGAACCATACATCTGAATGGTATAAACAGTTAAATGTTAAGCTGTCTGAATTTAGAATGGATATTGATTTTACAACTAGGGAAATAAATTGCTTAATATTAGAGATTTGATGACTTCAAATGATGTGTATAGTATGTGACAACCTACTTCAAATGAAAGTAGTTATACAATTGGATCAACATCCTTTTCAATCAGTCTTTATATCAATAATTATTAAGCCATGCAGAGAAAATATTCTCATATTAAAAGTCAAACACTTTGTGAGTAGAAACTCTACCTATTTTTATTTTCTCTAGACATAACAAATTGTTTGGTAAAACAATCAATACATGTTTATTGAATGATTTATCAATTGAATGAATGAATAAAATATTATAAATAGGTATTCTATATTTTCAGAAGTAAATTATTTAAAAAGGAATAAAAGAGCATTTTATATACTTTCATAGCAAATTTTTAGAAGATGATTATAAAATATTATCTGTTCTATCCAAATATAAATTAAGCTGTTTATTATGCACATTAATATTCTGGTGGAAAATATGCTAAAAATTGAAACTAATGGGTGTTCTCAGATCTACTTGTAGGGCAACAGGAATATTAAGCCAAGCAGTAACAAAGGGTGAACACAGATATTATATTCACAGTAATTAACCTATTGCTCTATTGTTGGTAAGAACAATTAATAACAAATTTATTAATAAAATTTCATTGCATTAATGTGATTATAATCATGTGAGTATAAGCTCTTGAGACTGTTTTTTAATTAAAAGCAAAATTATCACCAAAGAAAACACAAAGGAAACATTTCCCCTTCAATCAAGCAATAAACTTTCACAACAGAAAGTTCACCATTTCCTATCCAAGGTTTCCCAAACCATCCATTGATTAACTCATCAATTACCCTAAGGCCATAAAGGACAAAGGGGATCACCAGTCCTACAGATGAAAACAACAATATGATCAGTCCACCACTCCAAAGAACAGAAATTTCTCTATGCCCATAGAGGAGTAAACCCTTGGCTTGTCCTATCAACTTGGTACAAATGCTCACATCTTATTTTTCTAGTTGACAGTATTTGAGTAGTTGTTACCGAAACAAAGAAGGATTTCAGAAGGTGCTCTTTAGTGGGCACCCTATTTAATAACTTTATTGGAAATAATCTGTATTTAAATCTGAGTTTCTTAATCATTGCATGATTACCATTTTGGACTATATGATTCTTTATATTGAGTGCTATTCTGTTGCATCCTGTGTCTATATCTCTCCTCTCATTTGAGAGAACCTCCCCCAAAAAAATCTCAAGAAGTGGTAAATATTTCTGTGGGTCAGGAAGGAAAAAATTATGCAACCTGATTAAGAGTTACCAATCCTTAACTTCATATGTACAAAATCTTTTCAACTCTTTCAAAGCTCTAATCAACCTTTTTCTTGATCATCATTATAAAACAAGAGTAAGTTTTAAATTTACTTTTTATCCTTGGTTGAGATAAGAGAAAGAGAACAAATTGTTAGCCCATATATTTTTATTTTTTCTAGACTAAATAACATGTTGATTATGTTTAGGATTTATGCAGTAATCTTTAAATGTTTATGAATCAAAGATAAATTTTTTACTTGTCAGCATGACCTGATGAGAAGAATGGTCTTAATTAAAAAAAAAAAAAATCCTCCAAAAACGATAAAGCAAAAATAAACACCTATGTATTTTTACTTGAATCTGTAAGACAATTTAACTAAATAACAACTTCCCCACTTTACCTCTCCCTCAATGTAACTACCTATGATATAATAGCTTACAGAAAAGGATATTTTAAATGTATAATATTGATCACAAATATATTATATAATAGGTCAAGTTGTATTTATGATAATCCTGTGTCCAAGAACATAAATTTCCAACTGCTAAGTGAGTACTATGTCATTATGATTGTGGTCACATACAATGAGGTCTTAAAATGTAGGGTTCTTAATTTGGACCACCAGATTTTGAATTTCATCATCTATTGCTACGCAGTTAGGGGCAATTTCTGTAATTTCAGAGTTTTTCCTGGGGGTACTGAGCATTAAAAAAGGTAAAACTATTTTACAGTCACTTGCTGTTAGCTGTTTTTGTTTTTGAAAATGTTATATTTAACATTAATATGCTTTCTTACTATTTGTCTTTTACTTAGTAGCAGGCATTTGGGACTAGGAAAGCATTAAAAAATATACATGTGCACCTGGACAGGATTTAGAAATCATTATTACAGAGATAAGCCATTAGTATCTCAAAGAAGTTCAACATAATGAGGCAGAAATACAGTAGATATCAAATTTCTTACTACTGTATTATGTAAATTGATGAACAATGAGTACTGCATAAAGCTTTATTGAATGAATGAATGAATGTTTAGATGTAAGAATAAATGAGTCCATTTATAAAGTGAAAAACATTACAGTTTATTAAGAACTCATGCAGAAATGCATCTACAGACACTAAAATATGAAATAATTTAAATAAACTCAGAAGTTGTATGGTTTACTGCGACGCTTGTTAATTTGGCATAAATATTGTTGTCATAGATGAGAGTCCAAAGAATGAAGATTTGATAGCACTAGGATGAGAACTGCTTTGAACATCAGAATGTTTTATCTGGTTTAGGTTCTTATTCCTTTTGATTATAAATGTAGAAAAAGGGATTTGACTTTGAAAGTACTTGCTAAGGAATGATCATACAAGCAAAAACACAAATTCTAGGAACTGAGCCAGCCTCTGATTTCTTCTGTCCCTGGAGTGTTTTATTTAAGGAAACCATTGATTTCTGCCACTACTCTGAAGAAATTCATGTGTAAAGGTGGCCAAAAATCTGCCTCTAATTCAGTTTTTAGGATCCTTTCCAATGGAAGATCAACTTCTTTTGGATTAGCACATGAGCAGCTTTGCTGATAGTATCCTTTTATGCTTTAAGCTCAATTTTACTCTAACATGTTTAAAAAAGAAAGAAAAAACTTTTTGTGATCTACAAATCCTAGAAACTTAGGCTTGCCTCATTTAATATTTAGGAAAAAGCAAACACTATACTACTGTAATCAAATGAAGTTTTCTCAGAGGAACTGTCAGCAACTTACCCATTTGCCTGGGGCTTTCTAGAGGGTATTTCCTCATAAGATGTTCAAGTATAATTAAGAGCATCTAGCTATATTCCTTATACTTTGAAGAAAACTGAAAAATCATTAATAATTTTTATTAATGGGTAAGCATAGTTTTGAATGGTCCTGTAAAATAATCCTACACTGAAGCTCAAAATAATAAAATATATGAATATTTTTTTAACAAACTGGAACATTTTCCTTTAATGCATGTAAATAGACTCTGTATTTTCAGAACTGGTCTCAGACTTATACATAAAACACTGGAAAGCAGAATGACATATGCAGAACATGCCTGATGTTCTTGCCAATAGTAATCCTGTATTAGGCAAGAGAGAAAGTAAACTGTCATGATGTTTAGTCTAAATAAACATGGCCCATGATGCCATAGCTCTGAGAAATTACAAAGGAGCATTTTGAATAAGGAACTCCTTGTAGTAGCACAATGAAAACTGAATTGGAAACATGTGACCTTGTGGAAAACTTGCTTTCAGTTTTAGGTGTAAGGTCTAAATTCTTGTTTGAAATCAACTTACTTATAACTTTATTAAGCAACACATATATGGTTTCAGTTTATCCGACCACCCCCAAGAGCTCCTGTCCAACAGCATAGATGCCAGTTATGTGAACTAGTTATTGATCATCAGCACCTGAATCCTTTCTTCATGAATATGATAATTCTTATCACTTATAGCCTACCCTTATTTCTGTATCTTTCCCATTATTTTGTGTTCAGCATTTTTGCATTTTATTTTTTTACAACAATCAGAAATTTAATTAGAAAATTAAATAAGAAAAATAATTTATTGCCCTGACTCCAAGTATTATTTTTTTGTTCAAAAGTAATTACTTCAAAATCTTCAGAATTTCTTCTTTATTTCTACCTTCTTTCTTTTAAAAAAATAAATATCAAATTTTGTATTTATTTCTAAAATGATCACTGACTTCCATAGTGGATAGTTTGCATACCATCCCTCCTGTCTATCCTGATCTCCCCCCCGCAAAAAAAGTAGAATTTTGAAAATCAAAAAGCTAATAATTTTTTACAAATATTAGGTTGTGCTTATCTTTTCTTATTTTTGCACCCTCACCACTACCCACCCTGTCTCAAGTAAATATCTTCCTTGTTTTTCATTTGCATAGTTTTCAATATGCCTTCACTTTCTTTCACTCTGTAAAAAAACGTCAAATCCACCAAATGATGATGAGACTTCCCTTTGCCATTCTCTTTGTTAAGCCAAATGATTTCTGCGTATCTCATTTCCTCTTTCTTGTTTTTCTTTCTTTTTGCTGAAACATGCTCTCTATTCATTTTTTTTCAATCCAAGGATGCTTGAAAAGTAACTATTTTCCCATGTTTGTGTATGTCTTTATTCTACCCTGAAACCTAATTGTACCCTTGGAATTTTATATACAGAATGTGAATGATATTTATTCAGTATGTTGAAGGCCCTGCTTCACTGAGTTCTGGCATTCTGTATTGCTGTTAAAAATCAAATAGCTTTTAGGCATGTATTTCTTTCTATAAATTTAAGTTTCCATCTTTTAGGTTTTTTACTTTACTTGTGGTCTTCTGAAATTTCAGAAGTGTGTGTATAGTGGTTTTCATTTGTCCTTCAACTGTCCTGAACATTCTATTATAACCCTTGCTCTGTTGCAGGATGCTGAAATATCGGGCCTCTGTTGTCAATTTCCTCTGCTATTTTCTATTTCCATCTTTTCTCATAATTTTGAGGTAATGTTCATACTTTGTTTTTTAGCATTTGTATTGATTTTTATTATCTCAGTTTCATTTTTAATATCTTTCTTGCTTTTCATTTTAGAGCTGATTATATTTCTTGTTTTACAATTTGCTTTCATTTTAGAAAAGATTTTAGGACCTTCTGTTTGATACTAGTCTTCTGCAACTTCACAAGGACAGTGTGTTTCTTTTATCAATCACTACACTAGACACTCCACAGACTCTTTGTGACAATACTGGTCTCTTAATCTTATTTTCTCTAGTTTGTTTTTCATTTCTTTATCATCTGAACATTAGGGATATTTTCTTTACCTTATAGTTTATGAACTACAGAGCTCTTTCTTATTTTGTATTTAAGTGCTCTGACCTCACTCCCCATGCTACTCTTGTTTTATGAAGAAATAACCTATTTTCTCCAAGGATATTATTTAATTACTGATTTTTATAAGTTTCTACTGTACTCTGATGTATCAGTCAGGGCCCCAGCAGGAGACAGATGTGCTTAAATTCAAATAGTTTGATTGCAGAGAATTTAATGGTAAGACTATTAACAGATTTTTGAACAGAGATAAGGGAACTAAAAAGATTCTGACTACAACTGCAAAGAAGGAAGAAGTATTAACGGAAGCTGAGAAAGCTTGAAACTGTAGGAAAGGAACCACTGAAAAGACCTTAAGTCGGGAAAAAATCAGTCACTGCCCAAACCAAGGTAGACCAGTTGACAAGTATCAGAGCTATTCTGGGATGAGGGGACCTGGGAAAAAATTGGCAGCTCAATGGAAAGAATAGTCACTGGATCCCAATCTCATAGTTTTAGTCCGGCTCCCATTTTGGGAGTGCTAATGAATAAACTGATTCTCTTCTATTGTGTCCTATGCAAAAATATTAAGTTGAAAAGCATGAACTGCTAAATTAACTAGCAACCCTCTGCTTTTTATCTCCAAAAAATTTTTGAACTTTTCCATTCACTACTACACCCTCTCCATTTCTATGGCTTTGTAAATCCATAATTTGTTTTTTTCTCAGTAAAGAAACAGTGACATCTTTGTGAGGATAGGTGATGGAGATGATTATATACTGATCATTTATCATTTTTAAACAGAAATGGTAAATTTGTAATGATGTTCTAAACTCACAGACTTTATTTTTATTTCAGTTCATTTCCCTTTGATTACCTGACAGATTACACTTCATATATCATTTAAATAGCTGAAGTGCTTCATGGCTTTTACAAGTGTATGACTTAAATTCTCGCATTTTATGTTTTGAATTTTTATTGTTATTGAATGCCAGTGTCCTGATTTTTTGGTTTTCACTTATCTGGTCTAATTTTACCTACTTACTCATGATTCATTAGGTTTTACATTGCAAATAATTCTCCAAATTCAAAGTATTTGAGAGACTTTAAATTTCTTTTAATTCATTTTATTGCTGTCATTTTATATTTTATGAATTTTTAGTATTTTTCTTCTCTATGATGGCATACTATGCTCTGTCAAAATCATTTCTCACCAACACTGAACATAAACCACCTCTTTTTAATTTTGTGAATAGTCACATTAATGTATTAAATTCTAAAATGTCATTTAACAACTTATATTTAAGAATAAAATGTGGTTTTTCAATTTCCATTTGGATAAGACATAATATATGAAATCACATGTCCTCTGCTAGTTTTCCCATTACTTGATAAATGTTAAACTGAAGATCATATATCAATTTTACAACATAAATTTTATTCTTAAAATAAAACTAATATATCTTGAATACAACTATATTTAATGCAACTTTATAAACATATATCTACACATATACACATTTCTTTATATTTTGCTAGCTTCAAATTTTATCAACAGTTCTTTCCACCTATAATTTTCTTTGTTTCTGTCTGTCATTTTTTTTTAACTGCTTGTGAATAGGTTCTAAAAGGATAACTCTGTAGATGTACTTCTATCATCTTCTTATCACTTTATTTTATTGATATTATATACTTTACCTTCAACTCTACTGACATCAATGTACTTCTTTCACTGATTACTTGGTCAAGTTTATAGGTAGAATGTTTTGTAAATCCATTTGTAAAGTATTTTTTTCTCATTTACTATTAGTTTGTATCTTCAAAAAAATAAGCTAGTTGTTCCCAATTTATATTCATAATTTAAATAGAGAATTATCACTTTTCTTTATAGGTTCCATGAACATCTTTTGTTTTGCTGTCCTTTCCTTGCAGAAGTTTATAGTTGCCTAATTTTATTTTGTAATCAAAGACTATTTTAGCAGAAGCATAGGAATAGGAGTGGGAAGGAAGTCACACACACTTGCTTTTGCTATAGTTTATTTATTTTTTTTTTGTCATGAAGGTGGTTGATTAGAAAAGATTCCAAACCCAGTGCTGTGAAAAAAAGGTCATTCAACAAAGATAAATACCAGAAATAGTATCCCTGCAAATATAAGATGGTGAGATTTGCTGTCATGGTACTCACTCTTGAAAAATCTGTGTTCTATACTAGAAGTCTGACTTAATACAACAAGAATAGGCTTACCACTGAAATTGATTGTGTATTTTTATGACTACTAGCACCAAGAACATCCCTCAGCATCAGTAAGAGTCAAGTTCTCAGGTTTATTGGTTTGTATTTCAAGAAATATAGCTGGTGTCTGCTCCCTTAGGACTAATCTTGGCTCCTCTCAATTGAAAGGTTGATCCTTACAGGTGAAAGCTATCTAATAATTAGAAGTCTTTGGGAGTCAGAAAAGGAGATAATGGACTATCAATGATGTAGAAGCCAAAATAGAGTTAGGCGTAATCAGGACAGTGAAGGAAATATGTTAAAAAAAAAAAAAAAAAAAGACTTTTACTGCTGCTATTGAACAAGACTGAAAAGAAATGGCCAGCCATTGAGACGTCAGTGGTGGGGAGAGGGAGAGAATAAGCTTGACCAAAGCAATTCTATAATAACCTGATGTTGTTGATAAATGCAGAATTCATGGGAAATAATTAGAAACAACTATTATAAATAGTTATTAGGCAACTTTGCTATAAAGGACGGTCCAACACTGAAAAAAGTTATGACAGGGACAGTGATCAAAAATATTTTTTTCCTTTTTTTTTTTTAAATCAAGATTCTAACACACTATGTATTTGGAACTGGGACCAATACACTTCAGAGACAAACAAATAGAAGAATTTAGGAATAATTGCAGGTAAAATTCTCTTGAAAAAAAATGCATCTCTCTGCATTTTGGGGTATCTTGGGACCCACTGGTCCTCATTCTACTGTTGAACATCCTTTTACATTATTTAAGACAAGTGTTTTGTGCCTTTGACAATGGTTTATTAACATTTAATCTTTCACTTTATTGACATTTCCACTCACTTAATTCTGATTCAGTGGACATTAGCCACCGATTCTCTCATCAAGCTACTTTTTTCCTCTTTGTGCAACCAGTGGTCTTATAATTAGAAGTTTGAGTAAAGAGGAGTTGTGGGAAAAGTACTTAAGCTCACAGTTATTATTTTGCTCAAAATTCAAATTTTTCATGTTTTACCTTTCATTATATTTTTATTGTGATATCAAGTTGTACTTTAAAATGCCCTTTTAGAAATATTTTAAAATAAATTAAATTACCCTTTTTCTCCTGTTTATTTCCACTCAGTATATCGATGGGTAGAAATAGTCATCTTTAGCTTCCAAATATTTGAAGTGTCTACATTTCCCTAAGAGCTAACTAGTCTTTATGTTGCCAGTTAAATCAAGATTAAAATAAAAATTGTTAGCCAAGTGAAAAATTTTAGTATATAAAAATCTATTTTTTTTTTTTACTTAACATAAGAGTTAAAGATTTTTTTTTTATCTGAGGAAATAAGACATCTCTGAGTATTGCGCAGAAAGCTTATTGTCCTTGAGCATGGCACAGAAAGCTTATTGCCGCAGTTGGTAAGCACACACAAACAAGGAGGAAAAAACAATATACACACATCAAAATGACTGTGTAATATTTCAGGATAACCATTGTGCTGGTGAGAGTCAATGTGTTTTGTCATATCATTCCAAAAAACAAAGACAGGGTTTTCTATATGTTCTGAAGATAGTATGATCATCCTTGCCTCTTGCCTCACCCCTACCCCATTCTTTCCCTGTTCTCAACAAACACACACACAACGTTTTTAAAAATTGGCTTTTAGAACTAAATATATAATTTTAGAAGAAATAAAATGACATTTGGAACCAGATAGTATAAAAAATTAGCTTTCATTTAGATTCATCTAAAATTGTCTTACTATTGCAGTGATTATTAGCCTTCTCTTTCCCTCAGAGACCACTGTAGCTCCTGCTTCAGCAGAAGTGAAAGGCTCATTGGACACAGCGATTCCAATACTGACTAGAGAGCAATGAGATTCTTATCTCCAGCGAATAAAGCCTTGAAATTAGGTATATTTGAAATCTCAGACACAGTTTTTAGAACTCACTTTCATTCCATGAAAAAGAATACAATGAATCAAATTTTTGTTACACTTCAGTTTCTATCCACCATCAGAGAATGCTTCAGACTATAAAATATGATTTTGGGAGGCAGAGAAAAAACTAGTCAGAGCCAATATATTTTTCAAATCACAAACTCATGGTTTCACCCAGATGAAGTTATAGTCTGAATATTCTTTCATCTGGTTTAACATACTCTAAAGACTTTATGAATGGTCTAGTTTGGAACATTTTAACCATCCCAAGAGTGTTTCACTTGTGGCTTTCTCTATTGACAGGAGTCACTAGTTACTTTAAAAGGAAGGCAATTTTTTTTAAAGCCAGGCTATATAAAATGTAAGATTACCTTCAAACAAATTAATTTAATTTCCTTGATTTGTCTCTGAACAAAGCGCGCACTTTTTTTTTTTTTTGAGACTAGATCTTGCTATTTTTGCCTGTGGAACTTCAGGCTCACGTTGTCCAGGGTACCACAGACTCAAGCAATCTCCAGCCTCAGCTTCCCAGGTAGCTGGGATTACAGGCACGTGTCACCACGCCCAGCTGTATTTTTTTGGAACTAGGTCTGCTACATGCTCCCGGCAGAACTCAAACCATTATTCCTGCTCTCACCACAGCTTCCTAGGCTGCCACTTACAGGCATGCAACACCATGTCCGACCTCAAAGCACTCTAGCAGATTTCATTTTTTGTATTCAGGTTCATCAAAATATAGTCTATGGCCATACCACCCTGAATGCATCCGATCTTGTCTGATTGGAAGCAAAGCAGGGTAAGGCCTGGTTAGTACTTGAATGGGAGACCAACGCACAAAAAAGGAGACACAAAATATACATAATACAAATATGACCCTTCAGTTTTCTGTTTATAAAACTATTATGGTAGTCATTTATCAGTCACCCTCAATAAAGACCATGTATTTCCTAGGTGTACTGAGACTTCATTTTTTGTCCAATAAAAAGTCACAAATAATGACATTTTGCAGAGCCCTGTTCAAAATATTATATTATTAAAGTTTATTCAACCCAAGGCCCAATAACTAGTGATATAGTCTATTTTTGATGACCTTCTTCCAACATCTTACAGTTTGCCCAAACTTTCATAGTCTGCCTCCTGAAAGAATTGGTTCAATCAGGTTAAACTAAATTTTCAGGTCCACCCTGGATGGAAAAAGGAAAAGAGAAACCCCTCTGCTTTGCTTTCAAATGTGACACCTGCTAAAGTTTTGAAATTTCCAAATTCACTCTATCTCATAACACACAAATTTACTTCTTATGTTATATGTATATGTATATATGTATATATGTATACATATATACACATGTATATATATGTATATATATGTATATATATATTCTTTTTTGTTCTTACAGAAAAATAACTGTATGCTACCTGGGACTTTTTGGAAGAGGTAGGAATATTAGAACACCCTACTTTCCCTGTATCTGAGCAAACACTCATCAATGGGATAACTACATTCTCCCAAGATTTACTAAGAACCCCTAATTCTATGTAAACTATGTGTATAGAATTAGTCACAGAGTAGTACTATAAATTTTTCTTAGGGATCCACTCATTTCACCCGTAACTTGTCCTACAGACACAAATGAGACTAAACTGCATAGTTGTGACTTTTTTTTTTCTCATGTTAAACATGAGAAAATTATATTTAGGTTGTATTTATATAGGTTCTCAGAGAATTTGATTTAAAAATCATTATATTTCAAACACATCATAATAAGAAAATGTTTTGAATAACTTGCTCCATTTACTCTCCTGTAAAAAGTTTCCTGAGTCAAAGGATTAGAACAGATACCAATACTGCAAAGATATTTTCTACTGAAATTCTATTGTGTATTCTTTAAAAAAAAAAATATATATATATATATATATGATGTGTGTGCTAATACAGAGTTCTAGCTGAAGTTATTTTCTATAGTTCTTAAAAACAGAGTATAAAAATATCTCTTGAAAACAATGTACATTTGTGTGGCATTCAATCCAAGCTTGAAATCCTAGGTGAAGAATTAGAATTGATACTTCTCTCATTAAGGCCAAGTATATCAGGATGTTTCAGCACCTTCTTATCTTCTATGATACTTGATGAAGACTCTTTCAGAGTGAATTTCACTTTAAGAACATTTTAAGAATGAACCAGAGTTTGTGAGTGTGGCTGTATGCAACTAATAAAACTGAAAGCTAAAATTTTATGACTCAAAACATCAATTTTCATTTCAGTTTTATTGTCCATCTTTGAGCTATCTGAAAGAATAGTCATAAGTGTGATTTCTGAGTCTGAAGTTGCTGCAATTTGAGACCCTATAAGTATAGATGTCATAGTGATGATGGATTTAATGCTAAACTAGTTTTGCTTAAACAAGCCTTCCCTAAGCAGCTTTTTGACTGACTCCAGATGATAGATGATGAAACCCAATTGCTCTTGAAACTTGATGGTTGTATGTGTGTGTGTGTGTGCATGCAGTATGCATAACTGACAGTAAATTTTTATCAGTAACTCTCACATGAACAATCTTTTTAATTCATGAGTTTCCTGTGACTTTCTATAGCTACAGTCTCTTGGGCACATGTATACCAGACAGAGTTTCACCATCACTGCTTTATATCATTTCTGATGACCTGACTTTATTTCCCCTTGGAATATCAGAGAAAGTCAAAGAAAGCTACAAGGTTATATATAGAATTAAAGATCAAGAAATCCCAACTTTGGAGCTTTTAGTGGGTACTTGTACAGGGTTTGGTCTACTCAAATCTCTGTACCCTAATTTTATCAAATGTAAAATGGAAATAGTACTATTATTTATAATAGAGAAAATAATATTTAATATATAATACAGATGAATAAGGAAAGAATAAGTTTATTCAGAACACATAGATATAATAAATGTCTGAATCAGTTCCCTAGAGTTAGATGTCTATATAGTAGCAGATTTTCACTGAGCTCTATATTTTCCAAAATGTATTAAACATTGTTTTTCTCTGTATTGTACAATTTTGATTTTTTTTGCTTTACCTTGATAGTTTTATGTTGCTGATAATAATATCACATCTAGTTTAGTATCTTGTCTTAGTCTTATATGTGGTCTTATTCTATTTTCCTTAATGAGTCTGTATTGAGTCAACGTACCTTTTTTTCACAGCTACATATAGTTAAAATCAGACTATAATCTGTAGAAGGAAAACCCTTTTGTAAGTATGATATATAAATATGATCATGTGATTCTCCATTTTATGACTCAGAATGAGCAATAAATTCCAAGCAACCAGAATACTGATGCTTTAAAGGCAGATAGACAAAACTGCATACAGGATATAAAGTGGGAGGAGGCATAGAGTATAGAGAAAAAATATGCCTATTGCAAAAATTTAAAAAAGCATGAGTTCCAAATATTTCTCTAGTCTAGGTTAAAAAAGAGAAAAGGACAAAAAAATTAGCAATAGCCTAAGAAACCAAATGTTGTAGACTGATTTGTGTCTGTCCAAAATTCGTATGTTGGAAACCAAATCCTTAGTACCCTAGGATGAGATTTTATTTGGAGATAGGGTCCTCTAAGGAAATAATAATAGGCACAAGGGGTTGCAGGGATGAGCTCCATCTAATAGATGTCACCCTACAAGAGGAAGAAATACCAGGAATGTTCACACAGAAAAAAAACACGAGGTGAGCCAATGACAGAGGTCTCAGGATAAACAATCCAGCTAATGCTATGATTTCGAATCCACAGTCTCCAGAACTGTAAGAAAAGGCTTACTGTATTTAAGCCAATCACTAAGCAGTATTTTGTTATGACAGACCTAGCAGATTAAGATACCAAACCAAAGCAAATTGAAGCAAACTAATCCAAAACCTTTAACAATTATAAATCAGGTAACTTTGTTCTAATTGTGCAATTGCCAATCATGAGATGAGTGAATTAAGACATACACTCTTATTACTAATTTATTTACACATTTTATGCCTGTTGAAATTGAGTATTAAAAAGTTTAGGTACCCTCTCCTAGTTCTCCAGCCTCATTTTTCCCTATCATGTTGTCCCAGCATGACTGTGCTCCAAGTCTCACAGCTTTCTTTCAACACTCCCTGTTTTTATCCACTATGCGCAGAAGTTTTTTGCATGTGCTGTTCCCTCTACCTAGCACACTTAACTAAACCTGCTGGTCCACTGACTCCTACTTATTTTTCAAATTTATCTCAAATCTCTCGTTCTTGGGAATGTATTCCCTTACATTTTAGGAAAAAATAAGCCCCAACCACTTTAAGTATTTTGACACTTGATCTATGCCATCCTCTCTCTTGAGATTTGAATTACAAAGGAAGGGCACTGATACTGCTTTGTCAATCTTGTATCCAGGCACAGACTGTCTTGCCTGACACATGGTAGTATTGAAAAATGTCTGCTTGACAAATAAAGAATAAATGTCCTCTTAGATCATAAGTGGTGCAGCTGGTTGTCAAAACAAGTTCTTTCTGATTTCAAAATCTAGAATTACCCTCTGTCCTGCCAAAATTGTATGTGCATTAGTGTGTATATGTGTATGTATGTATCTGTGTGTGTGACAATTAAGGAATGGACCAGGAAATGGAACTAATTTAGGCATTTCTGGGATAAAATTCAGTTAAGCAAGGGCATATATGATATAAATTACTTTCTTTCTCCAGCCTCTTAAAAAAAGTGTGGTACGGCAGAATAATCTCAAATTTCCAATGACATTTTCTAAGACAAATTAGTTTTGCTAGTTATGGAAATGCAGCTAGATCATACTAAAATACTTACCCATATGTTGAGCATGTCATACCAAACTAATCTAAGGGCTTACTCCCAAAATTCTTACAACTAAATAGGTACACTTTTTGAAAGCAGAATGTACTGGTCACTCCCAAACAAGAATATAAGATATAAATGTGCAATGTGTTAACCATTCACTAAACCTCAGTAGGTCGATTTTTAGTTCGGAATAAAGAGATTCCCTGAGAATGATTTCATTACTGATGACTTTATACATTTCCAAGGATTTTTTGATACTTCCTTATTTATTTAAGTAAGGAGATTTCCTTTCTCACTTCTTTTTTTTTTTTTTAAACTGTTTTCGAGGCAAGCACAAAATGACCCCAGATTCTCTTAGGGATTGCCCACGTTTGAAAAGCCCTTCTATAAAGAAAAAAAATTTTGCTCAAAATTAATGGTTTACTTTATCCCTTTAATAATTTGGAAAATTAAATGTTAGATCCATTTTATTAGTATTTATAAACTATGAATGTCATATTTTAAAATATTTTGTTTACATAATTTTACCAAATAATATAAGATGGAAATATATGCTTACTAACCCAATTTATGAAGTAATTCTATTGTTGTTTTTCTAAAGTAGATTTATTTTATCTCAAGGAACTGTTACTAGAAGTGACTTAATTGCACATGATATTAGAGGTAATAATATACGCTGTTCTGTATTATATCAGTTATCTTATTTAACAATTTAATGTCAATTATTTAGTGCTATTATTTTACAGATATTGTAGTGCAATTTAAATAGATCTGCTATCATTAATGTATGACATTAGTCACAGCACTGACATTTAATTTGAGTCACAAATGCAAAATGTATTTAAGAATTCATTAATCTAGTGAAAATATCCGAAGTTGTATTAGGAAAACTCTCAGAAGAGTCATGGCATGGTATACAAAAACTTTCGTTCCACTAAAGAACACAAAGGAACAAAAGTTTATTCTAATGGTAGTTAAACTTATGCAACCTGAAAGAAAAGATCAGCTAGAATTATACTTACTTTAGAATTAGTCAGAAAACAACTCAATTGCATGGTATTTTCAGTGCTAAATTCAAAACTTTTAGCTGTTCTTTGTTCAGCTGCCCATAATTGCTAAAAAGTCTGAGGATGGCTCAATAAATGCAAATAGCTACTTTGCCAATAGGAAGCCCCATGGGCAGTGGGATAATCCTATCCTAACATGGAGACAGGGCAAATCTGCTGTCACAATGGGCATGGCATCTAAGCACCTGGCAGTTGTTGGCTTCCTGTTCATGACAAGGATGCTGCCTTAGACTTTTGCTCATTTGTGGTAAAAGAGAAGGGTTAGTATTATTTCTATAATGACAAAAAATTGCTATAAATTAAAATATATCATTGAATTTTCTAACATCAGAACAGTGTCTAAGCTATAATAAGAAATCAAATATCAACAACTCATAACTATCAATTCAGAGGTGATTTCTTCACTGGAGAGATGAAACATGGGAATATTAAGCATCATAATATTACAAAACATTTTTAATAATTGGTAAAAAAAATGAGTAGCAGACACGTGGTGGTATTAGATCTCTTAAATCATTAAATTATGAATATTAATAACAGTTTTAAATAAAAAGGGAAGTTTAAGTTATGTCTCATTTATGAATATCATTTAAATGAAGAGAAGAGTAAACCCCGGCAGGTGGGAAAACAGTCCCAACCAAAGATTCAAAAGGATTCTTAGCAAAGTTGGGAACTTGCAACAATGAGATGACTACAGCAGAGAACTGTTGAGGAACTGTCAGATATATAAATAATTCAATTAGAGGAGCTTACATTGGAGGGGTGAGTTTTGCATACTGGTAAAGATATTTAGACTTAATTATTTTGCAAGATATTATGAGAAGTGTGAGCTGGTAGTAAGTCCATGTCACTTAATGAAACTAACCAAGAAATATCTTAGGGATTGAATCAATTTCTGTAGTAAAATATTACCTTGAAAAATATTCCCTTTAAAAAGCAAATTTTCAAATGAAACGTATTATTGTCTTCTGAGAAAATGAAATAACATATCCCTAGATATTGGGGGTAATTTTATCTGACAACAAAAATAAGTATATTGCTACATATAAATTGATAACTGCATCCTTTATTTTTTGGTGTGTTAATAGTCTATGAGTATAAATCCTCTCTGAAAAGAGATGTTAGTTTGATGACATAGAAACTTTGATATATTTTTTACTGACTGAATAAATTTTGTTTTAATATAAATATTATAGACAACAAAGAAAATACACACTGTGCATTTATCAATTAAAAACACAACTCTCCTATGTTTTCAGTGAGAGACAGAATAATTTCTAAACATGAATTTGTAGTGCTCAAAAACAAAATATAGAGTTTATATACAATATGGTACAATTTTGATATTTTCATTTAATCTATTCAATGTACCTCCTCTGATCTTCAATAACAACAGGCAGAAGCTTGGATTATATAGTGAAATGTAGCCATAAAAATAATATTACAATAAGCAATTACATCTCTATGGTTAATTATAGTTACTTCACCTTTACTGGCATCTGTATATCGAAATATGATGCACAGAATTTATGATGCAGTAAACTTTTCTTTCAGGTCCTAATTAGTGGAAAGTTGTTAATGAACAATTAAAGATAGTTCATACCCAGAAGTTCATAAAGTTTCTATATATATTTATAATTATGCAAAGAAGAAATGGTTCTGCTCATTTGACCTGTAAAGTATCTTGTTGCTGATTTTAAAGAAAGAATTTAGAAGTCTTGATGGAAAATTTTTACACTGCCTGGTGTGTTAGACAAACTGTATCTTCAGCAAATGCTAAGCAGTAATGTTGCAAGACTGTTTTCCTATGTTCAGTCAATTCCTGTTAGATTCAATTGGGCACAATCAGAACAGCATTGCCTCCACTCTAATGAGTCTAAGGGGAAAGATATGACTGCTGTTAAAAAGCGTGTCTCTTGAATAAAATAACAATCCTGCTAGATGAAATATTAGAATTGCATTTTCAGCAAAGAAAGCCTGATGGTCTACATTGTTATAATGGAGGCGTGCTTACCTTTCATCTTCCCTTGACTTAGCTGCCAGCTTTCTGGAATATGTCTATGAGAAAAGACAATATGCTGTCCTTGTACTCATTTACAATAGGTAATTTATTTCAGAAATGATAATAGCTTTGAAAACAAGAGTAACCAATGTAGAATTTTAAGTATGAAAGGAAAATTTCCCCACTTATCCAAAGGTGGAAGTCTACAGGGTTAGTACAAAGATAATAGTATTCTTGATGATGAAGCAGTCTACTCTCTGTGATGATGAATAGACATTGTGCTAAAGAAATAAAAATCGTAATAAAATTGAAGAAAAATTCACAAATCTGAGATTTCTTGAAATAATATCCCTCCATGTTAAATAAAACTTTCCTCAGCACTTTCAGTTCTTCTGTTCCTTCAGTCACATCAAAGGTTATAGCAAGTCTACATTTGGAGTTGATAGTCAAAGACCTGATACACCACTAGTTCTGCAGAAACACTCCCATGGAACTGAATTCTACGCAGCTAATACTAATTAAGTGAGACATGCCTTGAGATTTTAACAAAGGCTATTATCAGCCCTAACTTCAATTAAAGAAATTCCCTACTCAATTACCATTAATGCTGTTTCACTGATGTCATAAAATGAAAGATCCTTCTATGCTTTGGATTAGGTAATTAACCTGGTAAAACAGTACTCCGGTTACCAAAATCTCTATTAGTCAGAGGTTTGCCAGATAAACAGACCCAACAGAGAAAATATGTAGATTTAGTGACAGAACTGACTTACATGACTGTGGGATATGGCTGAATAGATGTGCAGCCTGAAGAGCATAACAGCAGGCTAGAAGCTTTGGGCAGAAACTGTACTGCACTTTACAAATGGAGTTTCTTCTTCCTCAGGGAGATTTCAGTTTTGCTCTTAAGGGTTTTCAATTGATAGGGTGAGTTCACACACATTATGGTGGATAATCTCTATTATTTAAAATCAACTCTACATGTTAATCACATTTACAAAATGTCTTCATGGCAACACCTAGATTAGTGTTTGATTAACTCACAGGGGACAATAGCCTAGACAAGTTGTGATATAAAACTAGCTATCACAGACAGAAAATACAAATAATTTCTGAATAAAATTTAGAATATATAATGCAAATATTGAGAAAATTTATATTCTCGATTTGTTAGAAATTTCACCATATATAAAAATTAATTTAAACAGAACATGAAATTATACAGTATGTTGAAATAAACAGATGACATACACCATAGGAAATAAACATACATCTATATGATATATATATGAAAAAGTTATATGTACTAGAAATGTGTTATATAAAATGAAAAAAATTAAGGAAAAAGACATCCAAATCCCAGCTTTAGAAATAACTTAGGGAATTATCAAATGAACAATTACTACATGGTGATTAAAAGTATGTGGGATAATATTAACAATATAAATGTTTATATTATGGTTATTAAAAAAATCATGAAAAAATTGTTATATTCTCAATTTCAGTGAAAATTTTATAATATGAAAGTTTTAAATTATAATAAAATATTAATGACCCTGCTGTGATAAATGTAAGTAATTATGCTATTCCTTTTTTAATTTTTAACATCCTATAAAATATTTCTGATAAATATTTGTAATTAAAAATATGAAGTTCTTACTGTCTTCCAGTAAAACTGCTGTTCATTAAACATCTAATACATTTTTCAGTGTCCTATCCACATCGTCACTATTCAATATTTACTTTTATAGAATTTCCACATTCAAGACACTGTTCTTGGTAGAAATTTACCTTCTACATGGAATAAACCATTCTAATTTGTAACACTAAACACATCTATATATATTTATTATTGATACATATAGACCTGCATGTGAGTGCATGTGTATGAATATAATGTGTCTATACATACAAATGTACGTTATATTACATGTATGTGCATATATTCCTTTAAATTTTACATTTATTTATTTTTTTAATTTTTTTATTTTTGCATATTTTACAATATACAATTGTATAACTGCTAATCCCCATGGGAATACCCCCCCACACCACATCTCCCCTGGTCACTTTGCCTCTTTTCTTTTTGTTGTTTGTCCATGTTTACCCCTTTAGTCTTTTTTTTTTTTTTTTTTTTTTTTTTTTTTTTTTTTTTTTTTTTTTGATACATTTCCTCGTCCTCGGTGAGGGTGCAATTTCCCCAGACTTGGTAGAACGTGTTTATCATTCCTGTACTGCTTTTGGAGCACCTTTGGTCTTGGTGGGTCTCATCTCCACAGTTTATGCCACATTTTGTTGCTCCTTCAGTCATGCTTCAGGTCTTTGGCTTTAGGGGCATGACTGCGCCGTATATTTTGGAAAAGCAGATCCTCGAAGGGACATCCATCAGCTGATGGTAGGCCTCCTCCCTTGGGGCTTTGCTGTGGGACCACTGCCATTAGACAAGCCTTTTTTTTTTTTT
>PVHY01017135.1:0-32154 GCA_004024945.1 Uropsilus gracilis
TTTTTTTTTTTTTTTTTTTTTTTTTTTTTTTGTGTGTGTGTGTGTGTTTTCATTTTTTTGTTTGATTTTCCCTATATCCATCATATAAGTAGCATGAAGATTATTGATGAGTCTGTGAAATGCTATAGCATTTGTCTATTGAAAAGCACATCTGCTTGCCTATTTGGAACTGAGTTTCCTCTTTTCAAATAATAATACTGTAGATAAGGCTGGTGGCAAGATCAGCAACTGCTAAGGGGTTGAATATCTGCAGTCCCCACTGTGATACATGAAAGTCCACATCACATGCATACTCACATATAAACATAATTTCATCTTTCTGGAATTCCAATTTAGCATGCTATCATTGGGTGGTATTTGCTGAACATATTTCTTGAGAATGATTTTGCTTATTATCAACAAGCCTGGTTAGATGCTCACTGATCTTACTTTGTCTTGTGGAAATGGGAGATTATGCTTATCAACCTCTTTTGCCATTAGATATAAGAGTGGGTTCAGAGCAAAAGAATATAGAAAGAAGTGACATACACTAAGTCTAGATTTAGCAATAGAATTTCTTGTCCAAATTACCTCCTTCCATGAACTCCAAGTGTTCAAGCCCCTATGCCCAACAGATGACCTTGAAGCCTCAACATGCTGCAGATACACATATGAACAGGTTGGGTTATAGTACCAAACCCTGGAAGACAGCTACCTGCCCTACTACTGACCACAATCTGAGTGAAAACATAAACTTCCCTGATAAGTCACTGAGCTTTGAGATGTTGTCTGACATCAACTAAGAATCACCTACTCAACTAATAGAACCATTGGCAGAAAATAAGGTACTGCCTTCAGAAAAGCATGAAATCAATAGCAAATGCTTATCAATTTGGCAGCAGTTATTTAAAAAAATATATGTCAATCAATGGTGATCAGAGTGAGAGCTTTGGTAAAAGTGTTTCTCCAGATTAGTAATCACTGTGACGGCAACATCTCCAAGGGTAGAGGATTAAAGCTAGAATATAAATACTCTGCCTTAATCATTTTGTGATGTGTTTGGGAAGTTATTGCAAAAATAAGAAGGACCTGTGAAGAATAGGTTGGTTTGCAAACAGATTAAGTAAATAAAGAGTTCAGATATTTTGGACTGGGCAAGCAGAATACTTCAAGACTAGAAGTGTAAAGAATGGGATTGGAAAAGATTTTGAGTTTTGAGATGCAGTAAAATTTCTCAATGACTCAGAGAACACATTAAATTAAATTAAGGATTGCTCCTGTCCATTAAAAATCTAACAATTTCAAGTGACTTGGGAGAAGAGAGACTAGATGTGAGGAATACAGAAATAAATTTCATGTGAGAATTGTGTTGAGGAAAGAACTCTGGGCTTAGTGACATCATATAAAGTACAGTATATTTAAATGTATCAGAATACTACTGTGTAACTGAGGCAGTCATATCTCCAGTTAAGACATATACCTTTGCATGAAGTGGAGATTAAAAGCTTAAGAAGCCTTTGGCACTTACCCCTCATCCTTTCTTCTTCTTTAGAAAGAATCAGGTAAAAGGGTAGGTACATTTTCATTTCATCACATAAGTTGGCAGACTTCATGCTGCTACCTCCAGTCTTAGGAAGAGGCCAAGTAACATGGCCTAGGGCCTAAAAAGGACTTGGGCTGCATCTCTATGAAAGGCTATTTTCTCTATAGGGAAGAAAGAATTATTTGGTGATCAGGACATATAGAAGAATAAAGGAGAGATAAGCTAGATACCTAGACCTCAACTTATTCCCATAGCCATCAGAAGTGACTTAAGTAAACCCAATTAAGACTAGTTGTTTTTTTTTTTTTAATTGAGATTGCAACAAGAAAGTTCACTATTTTTCTTATATGTTGAGGTATAAAGTTGGTTACATCATTATATAGCTTTGGAGGTTACAGTTTACATTTCATTTTGAATGTAAACTAGGAATTTCATTTTGAATGTAAACTAGGGACATTGTCTGAACCTACTTTTCCATACACGAGGAAAGCACATCTTCACATAAGAAGGTAGAAATAGATATGGAAATGACCTTATGATATATATCATTTGAAATTTTATGGCTTTCAAGGCCCCAAGCTCAATATATCTATCTCCTTATATGCTGCTTTTCATGGGGGCGGCTATCTCCTTTCTACATTTTTAAAGCATATTTAGTTTACTCTTGTTTTCAACCTCAAGCATCCTAAAATTTACTTCATCCCTTCTAGAAAATAGGAAACTCACTCCAGAATACTCTTTACTCTCCCCCCCCCCTTTTTTCACGTTTTTTTACCTTCCATTTAAGAAAATATGTTTCATATTAAATGAAGTTTCCTTTCTATAAACATTTACAGGACAATCACAATGTACCAGACAATAAACTAGGAAGGAAATATGATATAAACAGCACCAAAGCTTTTAGTCTTGCTGAGATATAAGTAATATCTATGGATCTCTGAGAGAATTGAAGAAAGCAAAGATAACCAAATGCTAAATTATGAATTTCCTATTGATCATATATTCAGAGAACATTAAAAACTTTAGGCCTAATTAACTTGACTTTTCCTTCATTTCAAAATTTCAGTTTATTTTCATCCCATTAAAATTTAAAAATGTCTTCTTGTTCTTTCCTACTTTAAGTACATGTAGTCATTGCTACATCCTGCACTGATGACAAGAAAAGAAAGTAAAGTATGAGTGTCACTGAAAATTTGATGACATGAGGAAATATGGTATGCTGATAAATGTTTCATAATCAGCTCTCTAAAAATTGGTAGCATGTGCTCATTTCTGTGATATAAATGCTACCATCATGAATGATTTCAACATCTCTATATAATATTGCTAACTCAGTTATGGGAAAAAATAATGCAAACAATGTTTTGCAGAAACACAACAAGCCAGCTCTAACACACTACTAGATACAGTGGCAAAATTTTCCAAATGAAATTAAAAAATTATGACAGTATAAATTTCTCTTTAAAGTTGCAAGTATATTTTTAAAACATCAAATAATTTATTTAAATATAAATTTCACATCTTTGTAATTCCCGGGATTCACCTCCTCCCCCTCCCTGATCATTCCCCCTCTGTGCCACCCCCCACACCTGGAGTTGTATACTTCAATTTGGTTGTTAGCTTTTGTTGTTGTGTTGTTGATGTTTTTGACTTTTTTTCATAGCTTTTTGTTTATCTTTCCCAAGTCTCACGTAGTAGTGAAACCATTTGGTGTCTGTCTTCAGTATATTTTTAATACCTTGTGTGTGAATGTGCATGTAAGTGCATATTGTGTGTATGTATTAGTATATGTAAACACAGATGCACAGACAAATGAAGGGAAACTATGTACCAACACAATATTAGTGGTTATTGCTGTGGGATTATAAATGATTTATATCATCTCATATACTTTTACTTTGGTTCTTCAAATATTATGCAATCATACTTAAGGATAAAAGTTCCTTTTCAAAAGATAAAGTTTTCATCTTCCATGTTTTGTATTCCACTGTTGATAATATTTATCAACAGAAAAAAATCTACCACATAATCTTCATACAAGGATGACTAAATTATTTCAAAATGTGTAAGAGTGAATATGTTGACTGTCATTTAAGAGTTTTAAACAATAAAATGCACAAGACATATGTAATAGTCAGTATATTGTCTAGCTGGATTCATGCTAAATATGAAGTTGTTTTCAAGCAGATGAAAAGAATATCTTACTGAATCTGTGTTTAATAATTCCAAAAAGACTGTCCACAAATAAGTAATTTGATTCACTTAAAAATGCTGCTACCATAGTATCAGAAGCTCTAAATAAAAACTGATGGCATAGATTTACAAATATTCACAAAACTACCTTATCCATTGCCATGTTGACATCACATCAAATTAAGGAAATGAAACTACTTGGCAGTATATATGATGTAGCAAAAAGACACTTGCATTAGTCTTGTAATAGCATGAAACAAACAGGTTCATAACTAACCTAATTACTATAATGGGATCTGAACTCTTACTTGTAAAATAAATACAGTAAGTTATCCTACACATATTTGATTATCTTCTTTCATATGGATTTCCACTCACTAGAAGCAAGAACAAACAGAGATGGAGCACCATATCTGGTAAAAATAGAATAACCAAGTGTTAACACTGAAAACTAAAATACAAGGGAAAAACATATCTTAAAACAATATTTAAATTTTGAAAAATCAGAGAGATAATTAGGGATGAAAATGTGCTAATCTTGGTCATTAGGCTAATTGTGCCATAAAGTCCAAAAATAAAAAAAAAAAAAAGACTTTCTTTAGTTCTGAAGAATTTTAAGGTTGAACTAAATAACTACCTTCATTAATTGTGATTTGCAGACCAAACTTAGCAGAATTTCTGAGAGATAATTTCTAATTGGCATTTGAGAAAGTCAGTGAAATATACCTACTGAAGGTCAACATGAAATATTAGACATCCAAACAAGAAAAACTTATGACAAAGCAGTAATGAAGTTCTATACAACACAAGTGCTCTGATACTTGTTTATTTCATAAAACTTTTTCAAATGATTTTTGACTCAATACTTTTTCAAATGATTTAAAATCAGTTTGTAAGACAAGTAGTATATTTTATTTCATATTTACAGGCTGTTGCAGAGTAGAAGGTGATACAGTTTTAGCTCTTGTATATATCTTTTTTCCAAATACAAGGAAAAAAACAAAACTCAAATGGCTATAAATCAAAGATAAATGATTCATAAAATGGATATTCAAAGGTCTAGTAAATAGGTTGAATGTCCTTGATCTTCATTAATTATCATAAAAAAGATCAATTAAATTGAATTAAAAAAGAGAAACGCAATGAAAGAGAGAGCACAAGCGAACATTGTGGACACCAAAACAACTAAACAAACAAAAAAAATTAAGGATAATTCCAAGTATTGGTGAAGGCGTGGAAGAATGAAAACTCATTTATTTCCATTGGAAATGTACATTGTCATTACTATTT
Source organism: Uropsilus gracilis (assembly GCA_004024945.1). NCBI lineage: Eukaryota > Metazoa > Chordata > Mammalia > Eulipotyphla > Talpidae > Uropsilus > Uropsilus gracilis. Next base: position 5,006 of record PVHY01017135.1, read on the forward strand.
TGAAAATGTTTGGTGCTATCTATTTGCTTTAGTAGAATATTTGATTTAGTAGAATATTATGACCAAATAATTCAAACCATAACATGGACTCAAAAATAAGTTTCTATGATTCTGTGATTTAAATTCTCATGAATTTGGTTTTTATTGTTATAAAGTAGAACAATTCATGACAATTATCCTTTATACTCTGACTTAAAAGCATGTGGTCAAAATGCAGTTATTATTTGTGTTGTTAAAATTAGACTAAATTTAAAGAAAGAGTCTAAGACAGTCAACTTTAAGGACAGTTTTACTAAATAAGAACTCTAATAAGAATAAGTCCATGAGAGTAAGAATTATCAAGTTTTCAAGTTTTTTGGAATATAGTAAGTACTTAATAATTGTTATCTAAATTACCTGTGCTCTTTGTCATGCCCATACCTATTTCCCAGAGTAGACATTATATTGTAGGTATCCCTGCTCGAAAGTGATTGAAATTTAGTATGATCCTACAGCAACAGAATGTGTTTCCTACTATTTAGAGCCTTCCTTCAATATTGGAGGGTCACACAGAGAGTGTGCTATTGGTGGGAAGCAAAACTCTACATGGGAATGGGAATAGAAGTTCTTTGGGGTAGATTCCCAGAAGAGTTATTGCTGGGTCAAAGGGTAGTTCAATTTTCATTAGTTTGAGGGTCCTCCACACAGCTTTCCATAGTGGCTGAACCAGTTTACATTCCCACCAGCAGTATAAGAGCATTCCTTTCTCTCCACATCCACACCACCACTTGTTGTTGCCTGTTTTTTTTTAATGTGGGCCATTCTCACTGGTGTAAGGTGGTATCTCATTGTGGTTTTGATTTGCATTTCCCTTATTGCTAGTGACATTGAACAATTTTACATGTGCCTGTTGGCCTCAGTATGAGTACAAAGATGACACCTGCACCTACATGTTTATTGCAGCACTATTTATAATTGCAAGGACATGGAAACAACCCAAATGTCCCAAAACAGATGAATGGATGAAAAAGATGTAGTATATATATACAATGGAATATTACTCATCAATTAAAAATGACAAATTAGATGAATTTATGACAACATGGACACACCTAGAAGAAATCATATTAGCAGAAACAAGTCAAAAAGATAAAGACAGACACCGAATGGTTTCACTATTATATGGGACTTGGGAAAGATAAACAAAAAGCTGTGAAGAAAAGTAAAAAACAATCAAAAACAACACAAAAAGCTAACAACCAAATTGAAGTACACAACTCCGGGTGGGGGGGGGATAGCGGGGGAATGATCAGGGAGGGGGGGCGGAAATCCCAGGAACTACAAAGATATGAAATTTATATTTAAATAAATTATTTGATGTTTTTAAAAAAAAAGAAGTTCTTTGGGGGTGGACAGGTCTATTGCAACCAACCCTTCTCACCAAATGTGGGGTGAGCATCAGGCTTACCAATCTACACAGGTTCTTGATTGGTTCTAGCTGTTATAGACATACTAGGCAGGACAGGTCCAGGCTAGGGTTGGAGTTAGGATGGGTAAGAAGAGACTGGGAGGCAGGCAAGCTCCTCCCCTCCTCCCCAGGAATCTCAACACTCTTATATGGACTCTTGTGCTCTCTTCACCTCTAAGGTAATGCCACCCTTTTACCCTCACCTTCTAGGCCCAGGTATGTCCACTCACATGTATACATCCCCTGGGGCAGGCAGGTAAAATTATGGGGATGGGGGGCACAATACCACACATGCTGGCTATAGAGGCTAATGGAAGAAAAAACCTGACCAACCCATTTACCCTATACAATAACATAGAAAAGTTTCACTGAAAAAACAAGTTAATCAGAAAGTTCTAGTGAACATACATTTAACATTCTCTAGACTTGTGGTTAAAATTTGTGGCTATAGTGCTCTCTATTGCAACAGTAAAAGCTGTAAAGAATTTTAGGATGTTGACTATTCCCATCACTGAATTTGTATTAAGATTTGATTAGTACCATCCAATTAAGATAGTATCCTACACTATCTGAAATGGTATGTTTGTAATGTTTCTAAATCACTCCTTTTCAAATTGCCGGTGCATTCCTCAGAATATACTAGTTCTTCAGCTGTATGTGAAATAGTTAGTACAGAGGAATGGGAGAGGCTAGAGGTCAAATAAATCTGAGGAACGCCATAGATCCTGCTTAGAATCACATGACACATATTTAAAGACTTTCATAAAATCTGAAATTGTTTAATAGAAGAGTCCAGCACTTTTTTGAATTTCTTTTTTAATTTCAAACTGCCAGCTATCTGCATACATTTTTGGAAGTTCTAAAAGCTTTTCTTTTGTTGATGCTTTCTTTATCATTGTTTATAGACAAGCCATTCTAAATTCAGGTCTAAAGATTAATCAAAAGTAATTATTAAGCAGAATAAATGTTTTGCTTTATTTCTCAATAAAGTACTCCAAAATATTTTGATATAAAATATCTTGTTGTAGACTAAGTTAGTCAGACTTTTTCTTGCATTGGTCTGCATAACTAGAAAATGTGGTATTGTGTCTTCCCCATGATTTTGGAATCCAGTGGGTGGGCACACTTGGGCATGGGAGAGAGGGGGTAAAGGGCTATAGAAACCATGAGCAGGAGAGAACACCAGAGAGAATGAGCCCAAAGAAGGAGTGTAAAGATTCATGGAGTGTTGGGGAACTCAGCTGTCTCCTAGTCATCTTGCCCTTCCTCCCAGCTCTGGCCTGCCTGAAGTTTCTGTTTAGCTGCTAGAACCAATACATAACCTACATAGATTGGTGGGCCTGATGCTCACCCATATGACTAGAGACAAGGATTGGTTGCAATACACTTGTCTACCCTAAAGAACTTCTATTCCTATTCTTATGTAGATTTATTTCCCACCAATAGCACACTCTTTATGTGCCTCTCCCTCTCCTTACCCATGTCTGCCTGCCTTCCTGCCTGGTAAGTCTATGTAACTGCCAGACCAGTAAAGAATCTACTGATATTGGTATACGTGCACTACAATTGGCATAATGCACAGGATGGTTGCACTAAATATGGCTATCCTTCTTGAGATAAGGAAAATTGTTTTCCTGAAACCCCATTTCACACTGTGCTAGCTGAGCTCCCAACCACATAGTTTTAGAAATATAAAGCTTTACCCTACCACAAATCTTCAAAGTCACTATCTACAACAATGGCAGCAAGGTCAACACAACGCATAGGCTTTCTAAAAAAGACAAAGTAATGTCTGATTAATTCTTCTAAGTAGAAGACAAAGAAATAGTTTCTTCCACATGTACCACTACTGAAAGATAATGACAGGTGTTTCCAAACTATTCTTTAATTGGTAATGTAAGAAACCAATGTAGGCTCTAACAGCTGGGTAATTAAAATACTCACCAACTAAACTTATAATTAAACTAAAGTTCAAGTAGTTACTATTAGCAAGTAAAATAAGTCTCCGATGAATCTAGGTTAGATCAACATACTTCTTCCTTCTTTTCAAAATTGCAACATCATAATGGAGGAAATTTCACCAACTTTAAGGGCTATTACTTTGATACCTTCATTTGAACCAACTCTGACTCTGGAGGAACAATTTCCTGAAGCTCCAGAACCTGGTGGGACTTTCGACCTCCTGGATGTTACAAAGTATGTGCTAAAGGGAATGAAGGTAGAAGCCATGGATCTTCTAAGATAATTGGGGGTGTTGGGAAGCACTAGCAAAAAAAAAAAAAAATCAAACAAATGAAGTCCAAAATCCCAAGCAATTCACATTGAACCTGTACCCCCCAACACTACCACCATCAGCAGCCACATCAACAGAAAATGAATTAGCGTATTTTCTCATGGAAGAAATGGCTCTTGTATTTATATAACACAGAGATCAACCAAAAGTATACCAAAATTAATTGATGGTTATGTTATTTTGGGAGGCCCTTAATCCTACAGTTTTTGAGGTAGTAGGTCTGGAATAGATAGCAAAATCTCTCTTCTAACAAGTTCCCAGATGCTGCTGGCATGGTTGGTCTGGAAACACGTACTTTGAGAGAAACATTTAAAATATTTTAGTATGATTTTACTTGGCAAAATTTAATGCAAATCCTATTTGATGCAAATATTGTTGTTGTTCAGAGTCATTTATTGTTCAACTTTGAAAACAGGCTCCTATGAAAGTAAACTGTAATAAGAGAGAGGAAAAACTGCATTGTACTGAATTCCACCTAACTATAACATAGATGAGTGCAATGGAACTTATTCCTGACAGCATAGATGGAGCTTGGCTTTGGCATCCTGCTAGGACAGATCAGCTAATTGAACTTAATATGTCCAGGGCATATTGCCTTCTATTTTCCCTCCCCAGAATTGCATGCATCTTTTTTTGTCTGAAATATACTTCTTCAACCAACCTTTTGGATAACTTCTACTTCAGAATATATCTTTAAAATCACCTTTCCCAAGAGGTCTTGTTGTCAAATATTTCTTAACTACTAAAATAATAATTTGGCTGCCTTGTTTTTCTATCCATCCATGCAGAGTTCATCTCTACCCATGAGATTTCTACTCTTATATGCTTCAACAGTTGGTAGGGATGCAGATTAATGAAAAGACAATTACCAAGCAGTATGACAAAGACTATGCAGGGCTCGTAGAGATGCTGGTAGAATTATAAATGAAGCCTAATTAACTAAGTCAGACTTGGTTTAGGGGAGAGCTGCTGAGAAAGATAATTTGTAAACCAGAGATAATTGTGATAAACTGTTATTCTGCTGGTCATATATTAGTTTTTTTAGTTCACATCAAGTGTACCATTTTTTTATGGGTCTATTATAAGGTTTCTAAAAGTTTTACTTGAGGTAAAATTAGAAAAAAGTCAGATGATTTTACTCATATGTGAAATAGAAAGGAGAAAAGACTCATAAAATTAAACCAAAACAAAATCTAGAACTATGACTGCAGAACTGAGGTTGCTAGTTGGGGGGGGGGGAGAACAGAAAGAGTGGAAGGGGTTCAATGATCTAGGGTAAAGCACTGTGGTTTTTAGCGGTGTGTGTAGTAACATATATCTCAGGGAATATGAGCCTATTCCCTTAAATGACCTGGTGTTGTAAACCAGTGTTGCCTCAGGAATTCAGAAGCTAATAATGTGATATTGCATTTAACTCTTGTTATCTGAATCATTTTAATCCCTAGCATTTGGAACTTTAAAAGAATTTCTCCACCCTCAGTTTTATTCACTCATTTTGGATGCAAATATGCACAGTTGAGAAGCTATTTTCATTATGCAGTTATTTCTCTTATTATATTTGACTGTCAAACCATGCTATTTTGAATTTTGAAGGATAAGACTACTCAGAGTAATGTTATTTGCATTATAATGGGGTCCACATTAATAACAAGGTGATTCATTACCCTTTAAGTATCACCTTTACCTTTGAATTGTCATTTTAAAGCTAAGGTGTCAGAACACAATCTTCTGTGCCCAGGGTACTGGCATTTGAAAGATTTATCAAACATCTAAAATGGGGTAGTGAGCAGAGGTATGAAAAGGTGAAGATAATAAACTCAAAGAAAAAATGGAAAGGTCCAATCCACTGTGTGTGAATAATTCACAAATACCAAATTGGTATCTGAAGGTTTTCCCTTACCCACCAAATTTCCTTACTTAAACCCTTTCTTCCCTCATTCATCTATAGTCTTTATATCCAACAGGAACTGAGTGAGCTCATAATAAAAAAAGAAGTAAAACTGAAGAGGAGATTGTAAGTCTTCAAGCAAGAATACGCATATATTATTAAAGTGAGGAATATATGACCAGTGAAAAAGTTGAAACTTTCTGCCTTCCTAATGCTACTAGATCATTTTTATTTCTCTCCAATGCAATTTAAAAGACAAATTCCGTTGTGGTTCTTATTCTTAAGTGTACATAGAATCACATGATATGGCAGAAAGAATAAAGGCTTCCAAATATGTCTACATCCTAATCCCTGGGACCTAGGAATCTGACAGTTTCCCATGGTAAAAGGAAATTAAGGTTATAAATGGAATTATGGTTGTTATTTGACTAATTTTAAAATAGGAGAATTATCCTGGAATATCCAGGTAGATCCAAAGTAATCACAAAAGCCCTTTAAAAGGGAGAGTGTGATTCAGAAGAGAGAAGGCAACATAAGCAAGACTTGACTTGATTTGCTGGTTTTGAAGTGGGCCATCAGCCAAGGAAAGTAAGCAATCTCTAAGAAACTGGAAATGGCAAGGAAATAGATTTCCTCTAGAGACTCTTAAAAGAAATGTCTCCATATGACACCTTAATCTTAGTAGTAAGCGAGACCTGTCAAGTTTATGACCTATAAAATCATAAATTTGTAAATCTGTGTTTTTTAAACCATTAAATTCATGGTAGCATGTCAGACAGCAACAGAAATGTAATAAACTTGAGGACCTTTTGAAAATCCTGATGCAAAGAGCACGCCCCACATCAGTTACATTAAGATCAATGTGATAGGGAACAGAGGTAGAAAGATGAGATCTGATCAACATTATATGACCTCTTTAGTATAGTTATATCAACTCTCTAGAAGATTTCAATATAAACACCTACATCTCAGAACTGTTTTCTAAATACATTTGCAGGTATTCACAATGAAATAACCTGCCTTGGAGTGAACTTCTAACTAACTGAAGGTGAGAACAACCTCTATGATATCATTTATTTCCAATGTGGCCTCAGGAGTTGAATGGCAACAGCATAATAGAATTTGCTAGAAATATCTAATCTGGGTCCCAAACAGATCTACTGAATCAATCAGAATCCACATTTTTAATAATTCTAGGTGACTTAGATGCATATTAAAATTTAAAGGAACAAATAATGTGCACTGGCAAATGCTGTCTTAATTTAAAAAATGTCTTTAATATTTGCAGTGATTTTTACCTTGTTACCTAAATACATATTTTGAAATATGTTCTCAAGACTATGATGTCCTTGAAAAAAGTACTGTGATTTTTCTCTTTTCTTTTTCTTTCTTGCTTCTCTCTTCTTTCTCATTTCTCCTTGTCTCCTTCACCACTTCTCCCTTCTCCTCCTCCCTCTGCTTATCTTCAGCATTCAAAAGACATCATTTCTGACAAGCTAACTGCCTGAATGAATAGCAATTGTAACTACAGCAACAATATCTCATTGAAATGCAAGCTACTGTGAAATAAAAATATAACTCAAAATGCCAGAAAAAACTGGATGTTAATTTAGACTCAATGTTCTTTTTTAAATCTCCACTAATTTCTCATAGACCATTGAAGAAAACATTCATTAGTTTACTTTGAAAATTTCTAAATACTTCTACTTTGAGGATTTTATTCCCATGAGTTAAAAGACTCAATAATCAGATATCTCTTTATTACAACTACTTTAAATTCCTCTTATAAATATACAATTTGAAAGTTCAGCCTCTTTGGAATGGATCAAATTGAATTGGAAGAACTATATTCTTCTGTTTAATTTTTTCTCTAACTTGAAGTTGGAGAAACCAATATCAATGATAGAGAACAATTTGAAGGTGAGAAATCTGAGATTGCTAGTTCAGAACTGTGTCTACAGAAACAGCCCCAGTCCACCAGGATTCCCTTTATGGTGAACACAAGGCTCCTTTCTCAACACAAATTTTAGATGGCACCTGACAAAGTGTTTATATAATAATATAATATTAATATAAAATATAATATTAATTATATATAACATATAATTTATATATCATATATATCATATATAATTATATATATTATAATAGTCTATGATATATGTTTATAATATATAGATATAAATTATGTATTTGTGATATATATTTATATACATTTAGGATATATTATGTATAATTATATTAATATTATATATGCTATTATATATTATATATGTATTTTAATTTTAATATATATAATAAAATATATCTATATATATTTTAACTTTGAGATGTCAGTTCCTACAACCAAGGAGTCATATGTCAGTATTCCTGTAGCATACATCAATATTTCTCTAGATATGTGTCCTCTTATCTAGAGGTCATTAATAACTTATCGAAGGCCATGATATTAGTAAAAAGTACATATAGGATTTGAGTAGAAGTTGGCTGGTTTCAAGATTCCTGCTGCTAATACTCTGTTTCCTGCAAGGGGTAGACATGGTTTGTTGACCAAAAGAATCACAGGAAGCCACATTAAGGGACTTTCCCATGAGAAATCTCAGCAAGAGCCCCAATGAGTAGACCTGACCACATGGTTCTTTCCCAAGTGATCAAACCTTTATGAGAGTGTTACACAAATTCTATGAAGAAGTTTATTTACAGAACTAATCCCACAGTAGATTTATTTAATGAAAACATGGTGCTGATATTCCATACTAAGAAACTATTTAATTTGGGTTCAAATGACTGGTATATTAGGCTGAATTCCAGTTAATTGCTGAAAGTAAAATACTTCCACTTACTCAGAGGATCCTCACATAGTTACATGCACTTTGTCAATGGAATAGCGGACTTGTTCACAGTATCTCGTGTGATCGAGGTACCCTCCAAAAAGTTGCTGTCTGTTCTTTTGGAGGGCGGGAAAGAGGAAATTTTCAGAGAGAATCTGCTATACCTTAATATGCAATATGAATAAATGTTTCTGCTTTGAAGTCATTATCCAGGGCACTTCCTCAAAGACTGTTCTACCCATTAGCTGGTTGGCAATGCCCTTTATTTCCCACCAAGCAGACATCTGAAAGGCTATTTCTGCAGGAAATGCCAAATATGTTTGCTGGTCTTGCTCCTAGCTATTAGGTGTTATAAGTCACACCCTGACTGTGTTTATGCATAAGTGACAGTATCTGATGAGACAGAAAGGTACAGTCAGTCCAATATGCCACTGACTTTTAAGATGCCCCCAAACAGTGAAGACAGAAGTTAAAGATCATTGCCAGTTATGTGATAATTAATTCAAAATAGTTTTATTACAAGGATTGAAATTATAATACAGGAAAGCCAAGTTTTGGGTCAGATCTGGATTGGAATCCTGGCTCTGGTAGCTCCTGGTTTTGGAATATTGAACAAATCACTTAACAACTCCATGCCTCATTTTATCCTTCTGTAAAATGAAAAACAAACAAACAAACAAATCTAAATTTTATGATGGTTATTTTAAAAAGGTAAATTAAAGTATGCAACATGTTTTGCATGCTATTTGATGTGGAAGAGACCTCAGAGAATGCCAGCCTACTTGGCACTTCTTCTACCCAGGCCCAGAACTTCAGATAATTCCTTTCACATACTCTATTGTTGATATTTCATATTCTTTAGCCAAAGTGTTCAAGGCAATGTATTTTCACTAAGTACCTTGCAAGCACTGGTCATATACTCTCTCTCAATTATGTAATGCATAATCTCCTTTATACTTCCTGTTTAATGTATATAGCTGGAGGTTTAAACAAGACTTTTCTGCTGTCATACCTTGCAGTGGAATTTGGTGATTAAAGAGAGTCTCACTTCATTGACTTCTACTATTTGACAGTGATAGGATAGAAAAAGAATAAGATACAATCTCTCTGCTCTTGAGGCACTTAAAAATTGCATTAATTGAGCCCTATATCTCTTAAATTTTTACGCAAAGGAATGTTAAGAGTTCAAAGGTATGGCCAGGCATGGTGGCACATGCCTGTAAGCAGCAACCTAGGAAGCCACGATCAGGGCCAGGGATCATGGTTCGAATCTCACTCGCACATATCGAGACCTAGTTCCAAAAAAAAAATAAACCTGAGCATGGTGTGTGCATGTAACCCCAGCTACCTGGGAAGCTGAGGCTGGGGATTGCTTGAGTCTGTGGTACCCCAGGCAACATGAGCCTGCGTTTCCACAGGCAAAAATAGCAAGACCCTGTCTCAAAAAAAAAAAAAAAAAAAAAAAATAAAAAGAAAAAAAAAAAAAAAAAAAAAAAAAAAAAAAAAAAAAAAAAAAAAAAAAAAAAAAAAAAAAAAAAAAAAAAATTCAGAGGTCTGATCAAGAAATGAATCAAAAAAAAAAAAACAAAAAACAAAAAACAATAGGATATTAGATGAGCCCTGAATCATCTGTGGGATTTCAACAAGAAGACAGGAGAGTAAGGGACACATTACACAAGTAATTGGAGACAAAATGAAAGAATTCAGAATGCCAACAATTAGATATTAAGTATTTTGATTGGCAGGAATTTCATAAGGTGTACAAATCAGGTAAGTGACAGAAATATATCAATGGAAATAATTGATGGAAATGAAAGTCTTATTTAGCCAGCTCTACTCAAATTTCTATTCTGCTAACATTGCTTTAAGGAGGCTACCATTTTTTTTCCTATTCATTTGTAAAATGTATGTGTGTGCATATACATTATGAATGCATGTCTCTGTATGGCATGCATATTTAAACATTTAGATAGGGGAAAGTCTGGAATAGCTACATGAGGAAATCAGGGAACTCTCTTCCCAGAACAACAAAAATTTTATTGTAAATTATTTTAAAAAATCACTTGTGTACTGAAATTTCTCTAACAGCAAACAAGGAACATTCACACACACACACACACTCACACACACACACACACACAATCTACTCAGTTTCCCTACAATGAGAGTCTTCAGTATTCAAACCACAATCTATTCCTTTTCTCCACCCAAACAATTCAAAACAAGGAAAACCACATTGCAGGTTGGTCTCATCAAGAACACAGGCTCACCATCTCTTCCCTCCCTCCCTTGCCCTCCACCCCCAACACCACTCACACAGGGAACCCTATAGTGCTGCCTGTGGAAAAAAAAGTATTGTATCATAATACTTTGCTGGGAAAAGAGCATGTAAGTTCCATGCCCGGAAGAATCATTAAAAGCTTTGCACATCTTAAAGGACAGAAATGAAGGGAGGGTGGAAGTTCTCTGAAAAATAGTAGGAGGTAAAGCAACAGATTGGTCAGAAGTTTAATAGAAAACGAGATCTAAGAAGAACAATCCTCAGGCTACAGTCTACTTGGGAGTTCAAGGAGCCTGAGAACAAGTGGTAGGCTTAATCCTTTCAGATACCATCAGTTCAGAATCAGAGGTTCAGACTTAACAAGTATTCTATAAGCTATGCACATGAACACAGAACACACTTCATTGGCACAAATGGCTTAAAATTCAATTTCTGACTAAATCTTTGTTAACAACTGAAATTCGTTTACCCAAACCTAGGTAACCAGGTTTAATTATAAATCCTACCTATCACCTATAGTTGGAAGAACATGCATGATCAATGTACTATCTATCCTCTTAGGAATGATTAGAAAGGTAATGTCCAAGGTTAAACACAGATCAAAATAGTGTACATTACCTTTAACAGTGCTAGTAATTTATAGACTGTATGCAAACCCAATAATATAGGCCAAAAAAAATCTTCCTGAGTAAGGGAACTTAAACAATGTCTGTGACCAATAAATAAATGTTCAATGTTGACATCTAAGTAAAACAAATATTAAATCAGGGATATCAGAGGGTACACACTGAATGTAAATAAATTAATATTGTTAAAAAGAATCAAGTGGAATTCTACAGTTGAAATAACCAATACTTAAAATGAAAACAATAACAAAGAATTAATGGTAGATTTGAGCTAGCAAAAAAGTAATGAGCAATCTTGAAAATAAGTTAGTAGAAATTAAACAATCTGAAAAGGAGTGAATGGGGGAAAAAAGAAAAATGAATATTTATAGACTTCTGGAGCTCATATACTCATCATACCAGTTTATATATGACAGGTATACAGAAAGAAAGAGGAAGAAACAGAACAAATGACAGAAGACTAATATACAAACATGAAGGCAAAATAAACATCAATTATGGTAAGCATAATTAAACCCACACCTACTTGCCAAAATGTTGAAAGCCAAAACTAAAGAGAAAATCAAAATGTTGAAAGTCAAACTAAAGAGAAAATCATTAAAATAGTAAGAAAAAGACTCAAAATACACAATGGAAACTCACAAATATTAACACTGATATATCATTAAAAACAATAAAGGTCAATGACAGGACTATATGTAAAGAAGTGAAAGTAAAAATCTATGCATTCAAGAAAAATCATATATTCAGCATACATTACAAAAATTAAGAGAAAATAAAAGACATTCTTATATAAAAATTGAGAGAAACTGACTAGCAAATTTACCTATAAGAAATGATTTTTTCAGAACCAAAACTAGGAATGTTGGAAAGTAATTCAAACACACAACTGTGTAAGATTAATTAAATATTCAAAATAATTTAATTTAATATAATTGAGGCATATCAATAAAGGATAAAATCTATATGGCCATCTCAGTAAATGCAGAAAACTTAGTTAACAAAAATTCAATATTCTTTCTTGATAAAATAAATATTTAAGCTTGAAACAATAGCGTTAAACTAACATATCTACAAAGAAGGTTGCAATCACCACCAAACTTAATGATGAAATAATATATGTATTCTCTTAAGGTCATGAAAAATATAAGGAATCTATTCTTGTTGTTTTCATTTAATATTGCATTAGTAAATACTTCGGTAAACTAGGGAAAGGGGGAAAGTGTCCAAGTTGAATAGAATTATTAAAACTACCTAGATTTGCAAAATACATGATATTGTATATTGAAAATTCTAAAGACTTCACCAAAAATATTAGAGTTAATACAGGTTTGAAAAATAGGTCAATGTTTCTTTCATATACTGGTTTTCTAAAATTAGTTTTTTATGTACATCAGTAATAACAATTCCCCCATTAAGAAAATAATTCCATTTATAAAAAAGGCAAAAAATTAGTTATATAGTAATAAAATGAGCACACTACCAGACACTGTTGAATTAAGATCTAAATAAGATCTAAATTCTAAATTTAAAGACTTGCATTCATATGTCAAATGACTCAGTACTGTCATAATGAAAATGCTATTCAATTGCTCTACAGATTCAACACAATCACTATCAAAATCCCAGAAGGGATTTTTTTTTCAGCCATCTGTGGCAACATGGATGGAGCTAGCAGGGATGATGTTATATGAACTAAGTTAGGAAAAATACAAATATACCAAATGATGTCACTTAGATGTAGAAAATAGAGAAACCAAACAAAGTGTTAAGTAAGTCAAACTAAGAAGTAACTCTAGAAAATTGACTATAGAACTGAAGCTATAAAGGGAAGAGGAAGAGGGAAGAAAGTAGGGAGAAAGCATAATGGATAATGGTGATTATGGGTGTTTTGGTGCTAAGTGTAGTGTGGTAACAATACCTGATCAAGTTGAGCCTATAAATCTAACACAAACAGCACTGTAAACTATTGTTACCTTAATTAAAAAAAAAAAAACCCTGAAAGTACTAAGTTTCAGCTGGTACCTGGGGAAATGGTGACACACACTTTAGTGCCTCTTTTGTCTCACCAAATCGGATTTAGTTCTTAAAGTTTCTTCAGCAAGACTAGAACTGGCAAGAAATGTCATAGACAAATCTGCATCAAAGTTTTTGTTATCAAAATGTATATTATCACATCCAACATTCTTATGCTCACACCTATTTGTGGGTTACATGATGTAAATATCTATATCCATTAAACACAGAAAGCCAAAATAGATAAATGGTAGTATAATTATTATATAAAAGAAAATATTATACCTAATATTAATCATCAATGAAACAAAATATATAATTAAAAACAGTATTTTCTAAAATAGCTTATATAATGTCTCCAAATATTTCATTTATGCACTTAAATTATCAACTTGTCTGTAGTTATGCAAATAATACATTGACTATAAATATCTGTGCATATGACAAACATAAGCTTAACTGTTTTTATATACTTCTATTCATTTTATAAACTTATTATTTATTTATTTATTTATTTATTTATTTTTTAGGATAGCCTTCATTTTATTTTATTTATTTTTTATTTTTTAATTTATTTATATATAAATTTCACAACATTGCAATCCCAAGGGTTTATCCTCTCCCCACTCTCTCCTCCCCCCCCCCCCCCCCCTTTTTCCTTCCTGCTCAAAGTTGAGCACTTCAGTTTGGTGCTTAGCTTGTTTTGACTTTTCCTCAAGTCTTTTGTTTATTTTCTCAATATATCCCATATATTAGTGAAACCATTTGGTTTCTGTCTTTTTCTTTATGACTTATTTCTGCTAATGTGATTTCTTCTAAGTACATTCACGTTGTTATAAATTTGTCGAATTTGTCATTTTTAATTGATGAGTAATATTCCATTGTGTATATATACCACATTTTTTTCATCCAGTCATCTGTTTTGGGGCATTTAAGTTGCTTCCATGACCTTGCAATTATAAGCTTATTTAAAGGTTATTTTAACATAAGTAGCATCATGGCATGGCATACTGCTAATTTAAAACATAATAATCATATTCTAAATTCCCATCTAGAACATACAATTCTATTTCATTTTCCTTTTTGGTACTGTAATGTTGCATATTATTGCTTTACTATGATTCCCTGAATGAATTTATCAGTGGCCAGTTAACTACTTTCCATCTTTATAAAACAACAACCAAGTATTATAATGAACATTTTGGTTTGCATTTATTTCTACATAAATGCTTGTTGAAATATTCCTAGAAATATTCCTAGAAATGGAGTTAAACTTTTTGCATATATTACATTTTAATAAGTAATATCAAATTACTTTCCAGAAATGATATAGTAACCTATTTTCCCCACAATACTAGAATTGTAGTAGAATGCTTTAAAAAACGCATGTGTGAGTAAACTTCACTTCACTGCTATTAACTTGGTGACAAAGAAGCTTTCAACTTTCTGAGGTTAATAAAGATGGTGTTAGGATTAATAATATGATGTGCAATTATTGATTAATTTTTATTACATACATATACACTGCTGATGGGGAAATTTCTTATTTTCTTAGTAAGAGATCACATCATTTTATTTAGTTTTTTCCATTTCATTGGTGGACAATAAAACAATCACAAGTTTAGACATTGGATCTTGAAGTCAAAATACCACCCATGACTCTAAAGCTGAGATTACTTTTCTGTAAGCAGAGTTCATAACGCTAAAATGAGGATACAATTTTATGGACTTGTTTTTAGGAGAATATGTTTACTACTAACACAGGATTAACAAACATTAATTTAACATTTCCCTGATCACTCTTACAATCAAGGAGAATAAATGTTTCTACTTGGCTCATTTGCTTCTTCAAGTAATGTGACTATTCACAAGCAATGTTTATTTAATGTTATTCGGAAATATTTGCTCTTTGTGTTGGTGCTCTTTTTATGGCTAGCAATACTTTTCATGTCATAAATGTTACAGATATTTGTTTCCTGACCATTTATGTCTTTGTGTTGTTGAGCTTTAATTCTACTTCTTGTTCTCTCCTCCACACTTACTCTGCTGTAGACATCTGTCTTTCAAGATGGTCTCTAAACATAGGGATTTTGCAGTTTATGAGCTGACACTGAGTATATTGGCTTTACATCCAGTAACTCATCAACTTTTTCATTAATGTACCTTTAATTGACTTGACATTCTATGAGGTTTCTTCTGTTTATTTGTTCAAATTTAGCTTCTATTAGCTTCAAATCAATTACATAAAAGTTTCACTGATATATTTAAGCATTTTATATTTCTTATAAAAAATAGAGCTCAAAAGAACATTGTAGGATTTAGGAAATTTTATAGGATGAACACCTGTGATAATTCCATGCAAGACAGGAACAATATTGTAGCATTCTGAAAACCTGAAATTTTTCAGAAATTATTTTCTAGAATAACCTTACTATTTTATCATATGTGCAAGTAAATTCATCCATCATCTTAACTTAATCAATTTTCATTTCCAGATGTCTTACCTGACACCCTGGTAAGTATGCTAAGACACCAATACAGTTTTCTTTTCCCAGATACACATTTCTTAATCTGTCTTCTATTTCCTTTTATATAGAAAGCACACTTGTATAAGAGGTGTTTAGTTAATTGTAGTATCTGAAATCTGACTGTGTCATTCTTATGTACTGGCATGCAAGGTAATAGTCTAAACACATCCACACCCCAGCCTCATAACTTTGTGAATATAATACCATACAAACATGACAAAATAAACTTTATAGATGAGACTGAATAGGATTTTAAGATGGGTAGATTATTCTGGATTATATGGGTGGAGCCAATGAATTGACAAAGGTCAGAGTTACGGAGGAAAGTAAGAACAGGGGTTAAAGAATTGTGAGAAGGGGATCAAGATGGCATATGCAAATGGAATATGCAGCTGGAAAAGTCAGGAAAACCAATTCTCCCTTAGAATAACCTTTTCCTAGGTGCTCAGTTATTTTCCATAGTGCTTACCCTAGAAATTAATTGTTATATTTCTTCATGGCTACAGTTGAAGTTGAAGCTTCTATAGGGAATATTTCCTTCTTCTAGGGTCCTTTAGACAGTCAAACTCCCCCTACTTAAAAATATTTTCAGGTACCAGATGTATTTTTGTACCTTCCAGTAAACGGATTTGCTTATAATTTTACACCTTCTCTTTTTTATGCTATCATGTCTTTTCCCTTCAATACCTTGTTTTCTGGTCTCCTACCCCTGGTTGTTTTAAGGTGAAAAATCAGGATAGCATTGTGGATAGATGTTAAGATTTCTAATAAGAGAACAATACTCTCCATAGGAGATGATCTTCTACAGGGAGATGTCCAAAAACTCTTAAGTGTGAAAACTTATGTTTAGATCATTGGGAGGAAGAGCAAGAATGGTATCAAGGTATTCTGGCAATTATCTTTAATGGTGATGATTATTTTGATCTTGCTTCTCCATTATGGTCATTTTTCCCCCCATGGTTGTTGCTGTTATGATGACATCACGTGCCTCTCAATTCCCTACTCTATTTAAGAACCAAGCATTCAGAAGAAGTTGTTTAAAATCATAATCAAGAAATAACTGATAGTTATATGTTGTGTGGGCCCTATAAACACCTGAAGATAGTATATTATCACTAAGAAAATACCATAAAATGATATTATTTTGTCTTCAGGGAAATAAAATTCACAATGTTGTACAATGGATCCATATTCATGTCTTCTCTAAAGGCAGCTGCTAACATGACTTGGAGTTTTTCCAGTTTTCAACACTATAAACTTTATTGAGAATCCTCTTTCAGAGACAGTTGTTTCCTCCTTACCATCTGCACCTAAGATGCCATAAAGATCAGGCAAGAATATGATGCTTATGCTATGAATATATAAATGCCCTAAAGGACATTACTATAATGAGATTTAATGATTTACTATTAAACAGGTGTGTGATCCTGTAATATAGTCACTGATTTGCAGAGAAAGGTAAATGTTATTCATTTAATAAATAACAATTTGACATTTCTGATAAAACAATGGGTACAATTAATTTAATATATGTGCCCCATACATAATAATAAAAATTTTATCCCTACTTAATTAGGTATCTGTAATTTTGCAGTTGGAACCTAGAAAATCAATGTTCAAAGTTTCATACCAAAGTGCAAGACTCTTCTCAAAGGTTACTGTTTCTCTTGGATTGATCTATCAGAAACATACAAAAATATGAGATCAGGACTGTGTGACAGGTCAGGATATCTTCACAAAGTTGGTTATGCTCTCTCAAGATTTCTTTATAAATATATTTTAAAAACACTAACAAACACCTCACTAACTACTCATGTCAAGGTACTCTGTGTCATGGCTTGAGTGCCATATGAAAAGAAGGTATTACCTGAACAGAAACCACAAGGATTTATGGGGTTAGCCATGTGAGGTATCTAGAAGAGCATGTCATATGGAGAGTACTAACAATGCAAATACCCAGAGACAGAAGCACATCTGGCATAATTGGAAACTATTGAAAAAGCCAGGTTATTTGAATTCATGTAAAAGATATTCAGAGTAGAGCAGAAAGAGAGAATAGTAGAAACTGAGATGAGACAAGAATTAGAGGAAACAATTGTGCAGGGTCTTGAATAGATGGAATTATTATCTGAATAAAATAGGGAGTCATAATCATGTTGAACATTGAATTTTCTGCCTTATATTTCAAAAGGATCACTCTGAGCACTGAGTGGAGAAGAAACAATATAACAAAAGAACAAAAACAAACAGCACAGTAAGCAGGTGACTATATTATCCAGATGAGAGACAGTTGTGATTTGGATCAGTGTGTTAGCAGATCCAGTGACAGATAAGATCCATATCATTTCTCCTAAGGGAAAGCTTTGAAGTTACAGCAAACTGTAACTTCCTCTGTTTAGGTAAATTTCTGTAACATTGATGCCTCTGGATAAATATCTCTGCCCTTTATAGGCAGAAAAATTTTGAATATGGCATATTTAATCATGAAGGACATCAATTTACTCCAATTTTATATTATAAAACTGACCTCCCCACTTACCAAATAAAAACATTTGCTGAAGACTAATTATCTTTTCAATTTTGGTACAAAAGCAGATAACTCTTAGCTACTAGCTTTAAAATCAATGAGACCCTGCTTACTTTGGTTTCTAGTTATGGTTAAGTGCTAAAGGTGTGGGAAGAAAGAAGAAAGTAAAGTCAGAGCCATGATTTCCAGAAATAATAGTGCAATTTTCTACACCTGATTCAAAGTGGAAATACAGAAGAGCATGACTGATTTTGGTGACCTCAACAGGACTTAAAATTTGGAAACCAGCTAGAGTATTGATCTTTTTTTCAAAATCCAGTGTCCACAATTTGTTATTCTGCCTGTGCAGGAAGCACCCTGACAGAAATGCAAGAAATGAGACTGCAGTGAAGCAAAGCAGAGGAGAGCTTTTTAGCCACAGTGAAGAGCCACGTATGCCTCATTTTACTACAAATTCCTCACAGACGTTGGTCTCTCTCTCAGATGTGGAGTCAAATATAGATTCTACATCATCTTTACCTGTGTGTGTTCCCTTAGGAAAGTAATCTTACTCTCTTTTGGGTTTCTTGTTTTAAATATTTAAAATTGATCATTATCACATAAAGAGGTTTTAAGGACAATATAAACTAACATGTGTAAGACACATAGGACAGGTGGAAATAGCATCCCAGTGCCTGGAACCCCTATAAGTGCAGTCCCTGGTAGAAGGGAAGACCCAGCACTGGCACCACCCCCGTGACCAGCCCAGCAAAGCACAGAACCAGTGTCCCAACCAGAAACACTTGTGATTGCAGTTCCTGGGGAAAGACTCACAGATGGCACTCTGCAATAAGCTAGGCAAAACATGGAACCAACATCACAGTGCTGGGAATTCCTCTGATTGCAGTTTCTGGGAATCCTCAGCCTTTCAGTAACCACACCAACTAATGCAAGAGCCATAGCATCCAAATAATTAGAGCAAATCCAAAAGCAAACCACAGGAAAGAGGGAAACTGCAAATACTAAAGCAAGCCCTCCAGTAAACAATACATCACCAAAAGAAAGTCTCCAGAAACCAATAACAATGGCATAGAACAAATGCATTATCTATCTGACAAAGAATTCAAATGCAGCATGACAAAAATACAACAGCTTAATTAAGTTGAAAAATATAAAAAGAATGCATAGATAAGTGTAACATAATTGATGAATTGAAGAATGAAATCCCAGTTAAAAAAGAGGAGCTCAAATAAGCAGGGGGGAAGTCATGAAAACAGATTAGATGAAATAAAAGAATGAACCAGTATCCTCAAAGACTCTGAAATACAATGGCTCAACAAAGAAAAAGAGAAAGAAAAACAAAGGAAGAAGACAGAAGGAAAACTCAGAATATTACAGTAACTGAAATCTCAGAAGGAGAAGAGAGAGTTATTGGAACTGAAGGGATAGTTAAGGAAATAATGGAGAACTTCCCAAACCTGAATAAACGAATAAAAATAGACATACAGGAAGTCAGAAGGACACCAAACTCTTTGAATGAAAGGGAAACCGCAACAAGACACATCATAGTTAAGATTAGAAGCGTTCAAGATAAAGAAAGAATAATAAAACTCTAGAGAAAGGAAACAGATAACATACAGAAGAAAATCTACTAGGCTGACTTCAGCTTTTTCTGAGGACACACTTCAGGCAAGGAGAGACTTGAGCCACATATTTGAAAAAACTCCAAAATAGAAAGTGCCAGCCAACAATACAGTGCAAAGATCTCCTTCTTTTATGAAAGAAAAACAAGAATATTATCAGACAGGCAAAGTCTTCAGTAATTTGCCACTACTAAACCTCCACTCCAAGAAATCTTACAAGAAGCATAACAATCAAAACCAACAGGAAAAAAAACACAAAAAACAGGAAGAACAAAACAATGTAGTAAAAAAAATAGAACTTCAAAACAACCAACAGAATGGCAAATTCAGACTCTCAAATACAAATAATCTCTCTAAATGTTAATGTTCTAAACTCATAAATTAAAAGACACAGTGACAGGATGGATCAAAAACAGAACAAAATTCATTCTTCTGTTGCCTCCAGGATACACATTTACTCTCTAAAGATAAGCACAGACTAAAAGTAAAGAGCTGGAAAAAATATGCTTTCAATGAAGGCAGGGATAAATATTCTTACAATGTATAAAGCATATTTCAAACTAAACAAAAATGATAAAGAACATAAAATGATATTTCCTAATGATAAAAGGGGTAATACATTAGAAAAAAAATATTAATATATATTTACCAAATGATGGCGTACTAATATTCATCAATTACTACCAACACTGAAAGCAAACATTGGCAAAAAAAATATATGTAGTAGAAGACTTTAACACTCCACTCTCAACAAAAGACAAATGAACAAAACAGAAGCTACACAAGAATACAGAAGCTTTAAAGGAAGATCTAGACCAACTGCACCTAATAGTTATAGGACACTGCACTCCCAAAGAAAAGAATACTTGTTCTCAAATGCACATGGATTATTCTCCAAAATTGACAACATATTAGCCTAAGGCAATCATGAATAAATACACAAAGATTAATATCAACCTTTTTCTCTGATCATAAAGACATCAAACTAGAAATCAACAACAAAAAGAAAGCAAGAGTGTTCAATACACGGAGATTGAACAATATGCTACTGAAAGAATACTGGGTAAATAAGAAATTAAACCTTACTTTGAAACAAATAACAAAGATGACACAACATTCCAGAATGCATAGGACTCAGCAAAAGCAGCATTAAGAGGAAAGTTCATAAATATACAGGCTCATATCAGAAAGTGAGAAACAATCCAAAGGCATAATCACCCAATTAAAGGAACTAGAGAAAGAACAACAAGAAAAAAAAAAATCCAAAGTCTGGCAGAATACAGGAAATCATAAAAACCAAAGCAGAAATAAACAAAATAGAAATCAAAAAGGCAATCTAGAAGATCAACAAAGTCAAAAGTTGATTATTTAAAAAATAATAAAATTTATAACCCCCTAGAAAAGTTCACAAAGAGGGGGAAACACTCAAACACGCAATAAGCAGAATCAAAAATGAAAGAAGAAAAACTACAACTGACACAGCAGAAATCCAAAGAATAATCAGAGACTAGTATGAGCATCTATGATACAGTCACACAATTGAACAAAGAATAGAGAACTTAAAAGCAGTCATCAGAATTCTCTCTAAAAACAAGAGCCCAGGACCAGACTGTTTTGCAAATGAATCTACCAGACATTCAAAGATGAAACAATGCCTGCACTACTAACCACTTCCAAAAAATTGAAAAAGAAGGAAAACTGCCAAACACATTCTATGAACAAACATTACATTGATACCAAAACCAAACAAAGAAAACAAAAGAAAGAAAACTACAGACCAATACCATAATGAACACAGATGCAAAAATTGTAAACAAAATATTGTCAAATCAATTCCAACAATGCATAAAAAGCATTATTCACCATGACCAAGTGGAATTTATCCCAGGGGCATAGGGATGGATCAACATTCAAAAATCAATCATCATAATCCATCACATCAATAAAAAGAAAACCAAAAACCACACGATCATATCAATATACAGAGAAAACATTCAATTAAGTTCAACACTCTTTCTTGATAAAAGCACTTGAAAAACTCCAGTTAAAAAGAACATATCTCAACATAATAAAAGCAATCTATGAGAAACCCAGCAAATATCATCCTTAATGTGAAAAAACTGAAATACATTCCATTAAAATCTGGAACCAGACAAGGAAGACATACAAAGGTTGGCCCACCGAAATGTGCCAACTCCAGGGAAGGACTACTTGCCAGAACCAGCCTGAATGCTTGACCACCAGGTACAGATTGAAGTCCTTTTAGTCACACCATGTTTAGTGACTGTCAAGTTCCTCCAAATGAAGCATTCATCTACGTGAAGCAATTCTCGATCATGGTGACCACACTTCTTAATGTAAAAATAGTGTGGGTTCAGGCCAGCCCTAGAGAAAAGGGTCAGGTGGCAACCACCCCCGCCCCACACACACACAAACACAGCACCTGCTAAATAGCAGGCATTTAAGCAAAGGAGATTTTAGTATTAAATATGATGTAGTAAACTACTCAATTCAGTAGGGGAAGATCTTATACACCTGATTTCAGGTAAAGTGGTGAACAAAGTATCATTTTTGAATTTGTATCCTTCACATAGTCAATGAAATGGAGAGCATGCTAAGTAACAGAATATGCTACCTGGCACATACCAAAAACCAGATCTGAAATGTGTAGACAAATGCATTGTGCTTTTATTCAAATTCATTAATTATGGTAGTATTTCGAGATGCAATGTAAATTACTTTGTGACAGTATCTGCATATTCATGAAATCCAGTCTATGAATTTATGAAGAAATGACAGCAGTAAATATTAGTAGAATTTATAAATAAATGGATCCATACATGCTAAAAGAGGAAGTGAAATTTATTAATTTTTATATAGAAAAATATTGACTGTGAATAATAATTGAGCCAGAAACAGATGATGGTCTGCACATCATCTAAAATTACATAAAAGTCCCATTATCATCATTGCCAATTCATTTCTCTTTATTAGCTATTATTCACCCTCATTTTGTATACCTACTGAAATCATATTATGTAAAACTGGATCTCTCTGTTCTTTATATTCTGCTGGGGAAAAAAAAGAACTAAGACAACCCACAGTGTACATTGT
Organism: Uropsilus gracilis; assembly: GCA_004024945.1. Taxonomy (NCBI): domain Eukaryota; kingdom Metazoa; phylum Chordata; class Mammalia; order Eulipotyphla; family Talpidae; genus Uropsilus; species Uropsilus gracilis. Next base: position 28,179 of record PVHY01017135.1, read on the forward strand.
GTATATTTTCTAGAAGAGGAAAAGATGATGCCTAAAGTGGGAAAGTAAACAGTTGTTCTTTTAGGAGGGGCATTATTTTTTCCAGTTGTGACAATAACTTGATGATGTTGCTATTATTTTCCACCTCAATTTGTGTTCATTGAAATGATGTTAAAGGCAATGGAGTGGAGAAGATACTGACAATCAGACTATGTATCTAAATATTTTAATTCTCTGGTGGAAAGAAGAAAAGTAGTGATAAAGGTTCTTCTTTTGGTGCATACCAAAATAGACACAGTGCTTGGAAACAACAGCTCAACAAGTCTCTTCTGCCCTTAACTATCCCTGTGTGGGCACTCAAAGTTGAGTGGGGCACCGTAAAAAAAATAGAGAAGGTACCAAGATATCACCTTTGCAACACTAGTGCTATAAGAACAATACGTGGGAACAATCATAATGAGTGGATATTTAAGAATGGCATGACAGTGTTCAAAAATAATATACATCAACGATGTAACTAATGCCAGCTTAGAAGGTAAGGGGAGGTTGGCAGGGATGTATCTGAGATTCAGTTTGAGATTTGAAGGCCTGATGAACAAAGTTTACATAGAAGTGAAAGGACAGTGTGACTAAGAATCAGAAAATGCTATATTTAACTCTGTCCTTCTAATGACAAGCTGCATGATGGCTCCTGCCACCACTAGCAATAGGTTGCTTTATGGTGTGCTGGAATACTAGCATCTCACTCATGTAAGCTTACTCTGAGGTTCCAGGTGATGTTGTATATATACAGTGCTTGACAGACAATCTGACCCCAGCAAGTTCTCAGCAAATGTTGGAAACTGATTTTGTCCTTTTTATCCAAACTAGTAGTATCCATTAAATGACAACACTGATCCTTATAGATAACTGCAGAAAAAGCATCTCATATGATAACTGGTTATTAGGAAATTTTTTAAAATCTGCAAAAAAACATTTGGAGATAGAATAAAAATCAGTTTCAAAATATTGGGCACAAAATTCTATGAGAGGAAAACACAGGTATTGGATTCAAGTTCAATGGACAAAGAGAAAACTGTTAGTATGAGAAGATGCTGGAAGACCTAGAGATCTCTTGCATTAGTATTTGATTAGCAATGTACTTAATCACTCATAGAAACTGTCTTACAATAATGTAATGGCCCTACATGATGTGTATACAAAGTTCCTGAATAAAAAAGGCTGTACACCCAAGTGTAATGGGGGCATTAATTCCTTTGGTTAAGATTCATTTATCGTGCATGAAAACACCCAGTGCTTTTTTGCTTTGAATTTGACATTTCTTGTGGAAATAACTTATGGTAATACAGTCAGATAGCACAGAGCATGCAAGGAGCCAAAATAAATTTGAGTTTCAAATGAGGAGTGTTGGAGTGTTGACAATAGCAAGATGGTTCTCTGGAAATGGAACAGGTCTCATTATTTCTACCATCCTGATCAATGAGGGATTTGCCTGTCAGAAGTGGCTAAGTGGCTGAAGTTTTAACTTCCTTCACCTCTGCAGAGACAATTGCTGCCAGGGTCAATCGGTCTTACTACATCTATAGGCAAAATTCCATACAGTTTATAGCATAAATATTTTCAGAACAAGTCCCAAATACCATTAAAATAGTCCATAGCAATACTGTCCTGTGACCTTTGTGTCAACTTCACTTTTTCCTTCCCTGGACCTGAATCTACTTGAAATTATTTTAAAAAAGAAAGAACAAGCTCCAAAAATGTCTTCACTCAAGCCAAACCCACATCTCCAAACTGGAATTTAACTGAATTTAATTTCAGTTTCAATCGTGAACAACCCAGGTCAACAACATCAGGTAATCTGTATGGCATCCTGGAACCTCCTTAAGGGACAGTATCCTTGCCTCAAATAATATTTCTTTCTTTAAAAAAAAACCAAGCCTATTCTTGGTATGATGAAGAAAAATTTGAATTTGTACTGCTCTTAATAGTGCCTTTCCACTTCATAGACTATTCAGGGATCATTTAGTAAAAGCCCATTATTTCTAAATTTATTCAGATTTTTTAATTAAAATAAGAATTTTGGGAAATGTGCTAATAATAAAATTTTAGACACATACCATACTTGAACTCTAAGAGGTAGTTGACTAAAATAACTAATGCAAGTATGAACTACAAATAAATATTGATTTTCAACTTTTTTATTACATACGCAATCTATTTTCCTTTATGATATGCAGAATATTCAGTGCACAATGAATTATAACAATTGAAAAATGCAGTTATAAAATTATACTGAATATATAATATTTTTCAAATGGAGAGATCAACTTCAAGCAAAGGGAAAAATATATCTGTAGACTTTTCTCATGGTTATAACTCAAACTTAAGGAGGCACTGGTTCTAAGAAAAATGGTTAAGATTAACGGCATAACCCTTAGTCTTTACGCTGCCCAAAATGGGCATTGCTAGTTGATGTCTGGCATCATAACACATTTAATCCGGGTGGTAAGGATTCACAGAATCTTTTTCAAGTAAACATTTAAGTCAATCCTTGATAGTTCATCGTTTAGCACCTACTGCCATTGGCAAGATGCAAAAATCATCTTCAAATAGAAGAAGAACACATAAGTGGTCTCTATCAGCATGTTTAACTCCTCAAAATTCTGAGCAAAAGAATAAAATGAACTTGAATGTCACGCAATTCCAGGTGTTTGGATTTATGAAGAACATCTTCACAATGCTTCTTGGGATAATGTATGCAGAAGTTCTGCTCTGTGAAAGTGAGACAATGTGACTCCATAATGTTTTATCATGGGCGTTATCAACTCAGAATATACCTTAACAGACCCTGAAGGAAAACAAAATTGCTCAATTGCTGTTTCTGTAAGCAAATAAATAAAATGCTACAACTGTGTGTCTATGCTGGAAAAAATCTGAAATGTTCCATATGTCTCACTGCAAATACTCTGGAATGGTGTCCACCCCCCACCACATCCCTTATGTCAGCATTATGTGAGGCAGACTGAAAAAGTCTTCAGAGGGACTCACCCATGCCTAGAAACAATCCGCAACCATTATCTTGTGCAGAGAAACAATTGCCTTTAAAGTTTCTATTTTTTGGAGCAATTTTAGGTTGACAGAAAAATTGAGAGAAAGATATATCAATTTTCCACATGGTCCTTATCCACCACACATGCGCACAGATTCCTCAGTATCGACCTCCACCCCGTCCCCCATCAGAGCAATACAATTCTTTTTCATTTCATTTACATTTCAAACATTGGTTTACAATACCAGATATGATTCAGAGGCATAGGATCCCAACCTCAAAATCCCATCTACCACAGCCTTTTGGGCCCCTTCTCTTCTGTTCCCCACCCTCCCCTGCATGCCTGGTATTCTGAATTCTACAGTTGCCTTTCTGAGGGTTTTTATTGGTTTAGTTTTGCCTAACCCTTTGGAGTTTCTATATTCCATATATGTGACATCTTTCAACATTTGTCTTTCTCATCCTATTTATTTTGCTTTTTGGAATCCCATTCAATTCCATCCATGTTGTTGTAAATGGCAATACCCCATATTCTTTTACTGCTGAGTAGTATTAGACTGTTTCTTAATCCACTTATAACTGGCTTAGTGCACATAGTGCTACAATGAAACAGGAGTGCATATATCCCTTCAAATTAGTGGATTTTGCATTCTTTTTAGTTATTTATTTGTTTGTTTGTTTGTTTGTTTGTTTGTTTATTTATTTATTTATTTATTTATTTATTTATTTATATTTCACATCATTTCAGCCCCTGGGGGTCACCCACCACCTCCCCTTCCCACCCGCTCCAGCTGGTCCCCACTCTCCCCTTGTGCAGTTTCATTTGGTTGACCATATATTAGTGAAACCATTTGGTTTCTGTCCCTTTCTATCTGGCTCGTTTCTGCTAGAATGATTTCTTCTAGGTACATCCAGGTTTCCATAAATTCATCAAATTTGTCATTTTTA